>JAQIUS010000068.1:0-175960 GCA_028639655.1 Colletotrichum sp. SAR 10_66 | reverse complement strand
ATCACTCTATAACGATAACTAACCCTAACCCTAACCCTAAGTAACCCTAAAATAGCTACTTCTTATCCTCCTTTTTAACTTACTATATTAAAAGCTAAGTTACTTTATATAAATAGCTACTCTTAACTCCTCCCTATAAAATTCACCCTCTTAGCTATATATAAAAAATATCTTAACTATTTCTTCCCTCTTTTATAACCTATACTCCTTTAGTAGCTATCTACTTTTTAAATATACTGCTCTATATTACTTTAAGAAGCTTTATTATACTAACTATAAACACCTTAATTAGTATACTTCTTAGTTAGCATATTTATCCTTCTATTTAGTAGAACTACTTACTATCCTCTACCTTACCTTCTTACTACTTATAAAACTCCTATAGAAGCCTATAGTTAAAGTAGCTAAAGAACTACTTAAGATATCTCTTACTAAAGATCTCCTACTCTATAGTCCTTATACCTTACTACACCTATATCTACTCTATCTCTTCCTTCCTTAAGCACCTAGGAAACTTATACTTATTATTATCCCTTACCTTAAAATATAATGCACACCTCCTATATTACTAGTAAAGCTATATGAGAAATACTTCTATTTTGCTAACCTCACCTATCTTCTCTATCCTAACCTTCTATTAATTTAGCTTTATATACCTATTTAGCCCTAAAAACTCTACTTAGCTTACTTTACTATCCTCACTAATATAGTTAAGAATAAACCTTAGCTCTAGCCTTTTTCTATATTTACAGTAGATATTATAGACTTCTTTATTATTCTTATAACTAAAATAGTTATTTCTCCTATTTATTACTTAGTTAAGAATAATCTACCTATATTTATTACTAATAAGATACTCTTTAACTACTACCTCTTATTATAAACTACTATTATTACTACTATAGCATATAATAACTAATATGCTTAGCTACCTATTATAACCTACCTACCTACTCTCCTATATAAATTACTAAAGTCTTATTAGTATATTAGTATAAATTACAAACTATATGTCTAAGATATTAATACCTAGTCTTAGTACGTTTATTATAACTATAACACCCTTAGCCTTATTACTTTAACACTACACCTTAAGCTAAGCTGCCTTACCTTTAGTTAAGTTAATATTACTAAAGAATATAGCACACCTTAGCGCTAACCCTAAACGCTCTACTTACTTAATTAATATAGCATATATAATAGCTTTACCTTACCTACTACTAGCTAGAAGCTTATTTACCTACTATATTACTACTTAGTATACTTTAGCCTTAACTATATTAAGTTTCACTAGCTCTATATTATCTTTATCTTATTCTATGCTATTAATACTACTATTACCCTCTACACTAGCTTTCTTACTAGCTATAATAATAGAGTATTAGATGTTTTTGCGCGTTATTACTGTTTAGAATATCCTCACTTAGCTAGCCTCTAGTTATATAGCATAGAAAAAAGCTGCTTTATCTATTAGCATAAACATTACTATTAAGTATATCATCTATATATTAAACTTATAAATTACCTCTCTAAGCTCTCTAAGCTGCAGCTAGAAGCTTTATAATCTTTTAAGTATAATATAGCATTTATTTATAATAATATAGTCTAGCACTTACCTCCTTTTTAGCTATATAATAAAGTTTCTAAATCTTTTTATAATAGTTAACTTAAGTGTGATAAAGATAATAGATACTATTTAGTTATTTTTATAGTTCTACTATATATATAAAGTGATCCCTACCTTAATATATTACTTATATAGATCTATCTATAGCGCTACTAATAGCATTATAACTACTATCACTCTGTTTAGCAAGCAGAATACTAGCAATATAAATAAAATACTCTTACTACTACCTATCCTTATCACCTATATAATTAGCATATACTTACTAATAATAGTAAGTATTACTTCTCTCTAGTTTCTACAGAATATTACTAAGTTATCTTTTATTATCTGCTATAGCTAGCCCTCTAAGTTAATTCTCCTCAGCTTCTTAAATTATTAGAGCCTAGCTATAAACTATAGCCCTTTATACACCTCTATTTTTTTCCTCTTATAGCTTATAGAACCTTATTTTAACTCTAAATCCTCAGCCTTAAAACTTAAAAACTTATACTACTAATAGCTAACTTAGTAGAACTATTACTACCTTACTGTGAGACTGCTGCTAAACTATATAAGCTCTTACGTATAGATTATACCTACTATCTGCATACTATACCCTACTTATAAGTCTTATAAGCTATCCTCAACCTTATCTATCCCCTCTTCTAATCTTATACTAGCGTTATCTCTACTTAGCTGTCTAAACAACTTATTTAAGTAGTAGTTAGTAATACTAATAGCAATATATTACTATATACTTATATTAACTTAGTATCCTAATAGTCTTATACTAGTTTGCTATATAATCTACTGCGCTTTATCTATTATTTATATTTACTTCTCTTTCTATATTTAGTTACTTATACTTATATTTTTATCACTAGCCTTATTTTTATTTATACTATAATTATTACTATCCCTAATATTTATATTATTACTACTTTACTCTTTTAATCTTACTGCTATACTACTAGCTTCTAAGTTTCTCTACTAGATAATATTATCTATCTATATAAACGTATTATACTTACTAGCCTTATATATAATACCCTACACCTCCTGCTAGAATAGTAAGATAAGCTAAAGATACTATATAATAAGCTTACTAACCTCCCTTAGGAGATATTAGTAGATTACCTTTACCTGCTTAGTTATATAGTAACTTTTATAGTATGCTGTAATAAAGCATAATATTTTATTATGCACTATAATATTGCAGATACCCTTATTAACTATATTAACTATCTGCAGACCTATAAGCTTGCTCGCCTGCGCTAGCTATCTGCTAAGTATATATAAAAGTATCTATAGTTGCTTATAGAGTTATTTAAACGTCTTATTAAACTTTTGCATAGCTAACAGCTAAAATAGCTAGTCTGTTGCCCTATAACTATTACTTATGCTGCTGCTTAGTCCTTAGCGTTCTATAGTAGTAGGTGACTGCGCTAGTTGTATGAACAGCTATTTATCCTTAGTAGAAACCTAGCTGTTGTAATTATTAGTGAGAAATAAATACTTAGGCTTTATCTCACTATAGTTATTTTTAATTAATAACTATAAGATAGCTAGTAGTTATAACTAAATATTGCTTTTAGGACTATCTATTAAACCTAAATCCTCTATTACTATTAGCTTTATAAGCAGCTCTTATGTCTCTTAGACTAGCTTATATAGTACGTCTGACAGCTACCTTATTATGAACTATACCTACTTATATAATATATGATCACTAACTTAGTTAATAATATTAGCTGCTATTATATTATATTAGATATATATCTTATACGTCTACATCTTAAGAATCTAGTCTATTAGTGTTAGCTCTATATTTTTATTACCTATTATTTATATTATAAACTGCTACACTTTTGCCTATATATACTAGAATAAACTCTACACTATATCCTCTACTTTATTATTACTTAGAGACTTTCCTAGCTTAGTAACCTTATCATAACGCTTAATATAAGCTTAATAGATTACTAATATATATACTATCTTAATAATAGCTGAGTATTTTATTATGTAGTTTATAATCTAAACTTAGCTGCTATCCTTAGTAATACTTATTATTATGAGAGCGCTAAGAAGAGTACTACTATAGTCTCTACCCTTTAGCTAGTAGTTTAGTATGCTAATAAGTATATTAAGTGCTATATATTCCAGCTTCTCTTACGTTTAATACTCTATCCTTATACTAGCTACTTCTACTATCTACTTAAATAAGTCTTATGCCTCTCTCTATAATAGTATTAGTTTATATAGTAGCTACTTATTATTATCTATTTCCTATATGTAGAATTAGATATATAACAGACTTAGCTATATACCTTTATATCTTATTTATATATTATCCTCTATGTGGTTGTTAAATGGCCTCCTTAGTTTAATATGCGCTTCTATATATTATGCTTTAAATAGTATAGCTAGCTTAATAGTATTAAGAGTAGATATTACTTAAGCTTAATTTAGTATATAGTTAACTATTACCTATATCGCTTAAAGTATAACCTTATCTTTATTAATAGGAGCTATTATGTTAAAAAGTATACTAGCACTAAGCCCTTTTAAGTATACTACCTATCTTATATAGGCTAGCTATAGGCTAAGCTTAAGTCTTTCATTAGTAATATAGATCAGCTTATTATAGCTTATCTTTATATATTCTACTTAGACTTTCTAGAGATCTTAAACGCAGTCTACTACCTATTAAGCTAAGCTTCTACTTAGAGCGCCTTATAGAGACTTATTAGCTATCTATCCTTAAGCTACCTCAAACTATCTGCTTATAGCCTATATTAAGAAAAACTACTAGCATAGCACCCCTATTATCTATAGTAAATCTCTAATTATAGTAGCTTTCTTATAAATATCACTTTCTTTATACTAATTATTCTCCTATCTATATTTTGCTTAATAATACTCCAGATATTTTATATACAGCAGTAAATATAACAGTATATATAGTAATATAAACTATCTGCTTAAGGTAGTATAATATTAATAATTAGCTTAACTATAGGGTCTAAGTATTAGAATAACTATAAATTAGCTTAGCTATAAATAATACTAAGAATATTACTAACTAATTTAGCTACTTTTCCTCTAGCTTTAGTAGTAATTAACTAATAGTAGTTCTATAGATATGCTATAACTTCATTTATTATTACTATATACTGATATAATATATATATTAGAATAGAATACTATACATTATAAATAAATAGCTTTATATTTACTTATATAGATAGCTTACTTTAGTTTATTATTATTAAATAATTCCTTCTATCCTCTCTTTATAACTTTACCTTCTTACCCCTTAATTTTATATACTTTCTTTTTAATCTACTTTCCTCTCTAACTATATTCTATTAGTTAGTTAGGCTTTTTAGCCTAGCTAATATCCTTATTATATAATTAGCTAGTTAATATAGGGTTTAGGACTGTATTATGAAAATATTAACTATACTATTTATTAATTTCTAAACTTACTTTGCTGATTATTAAACTAAGAACTAGATAGTTATAACTGCCTTTATTTAAGCTTTTATTATATCTTATTTTTATGTATTTTACTATAGGAAATCTTAATAGCTTCTTTACTATTAGAAAATAACGGCTTCTACCCCCTATCTGCATAGACCTACTTAATTTTTGGTGAGGATTTTAATGGCTTCTATTTGAAGCTGTTATTGCTAGTATGTTAGGATTTTAATAGCTTCTACTTAAAGCTGTTGTTACTAGTATGTTAGGATGATGTTGAATAGTGAATAAGCTTATTAGAAGGTTGACTTTAGAGATGCTGCTTAGTAACTGCAGAAAGAATAGTTGTGTTATTGTGGAGATTGCTTAGCGAGTAAGAATTGCTGGCCTAGATGGAAGGACCTATTATAGAACGAAGAATGCAATAAGCTGTATTGTCTAGAATGCTGAATATAGTGGTTTTTGTTGGTTCTGTTCTACTGTATTTAGTATTCTTTATTATAAGAGGGTCTTGTGAGAAGTCACTTGAAGTGTTGATGGGTCTTGGGCTGTTGAGAAATCCTGAAATCTTGGATTTCATTCTAGTAAGATTAGGTTTTGGATGGTCCTGGAAACGTCTAAGAACGGCTTTGACTATTGATAGAACTGAATAAGCTCGGAAAGCCTAAATATTTTAACTTGCATGATATTTGTGGCGGAGTGTATGACGAAGAATTTCTTGACACAGTCACATATAGAGGTTGAAAGTCTACTGAACGCCCTTTCTCGGGAATGCAAGTTGATGTATTTTTCTTCGTCACTTTGGCGGACGGAAAAGCATACACCTAACAACAAGAATGTCCTCGCGAAGTGGCCTATTCGACATGCGAAGGCGGGTGAATCTGCAGCAGCAAAGCTCAGTAACGAAGAGCCAGGCTTGTAGAGAAGTATAGCCAAGGACTTACCTGTTGTCCAAGTACTAGAGGTGAAGTTGGGTGCAGCTGCATATGATGAAGGTCCAGGCAAATGATGCGCCGGCTCTGAGTATCTACGCTTATGAATGGTAAGGTGCGAGAGACGAAGTAAAGAAATGAAATCAATAGTTTGTCCGTGTGATGCGTGCTGGGATGGGTGGAGCGAAGCTTCCTGGGGTGTAGGTTGGTTCCGTTGGGGAGAGGCGGGCTAAACAAGAAGCAATAGGCTACAGTAAGAAGATTTCATATCGTGAAGCAAATCGTCCGAGATATGTAAATAATTGGCCGCGCTCTGCGGATGGATGATGCGATGCTTGTATGCTATTGATCTAACGCAGTCAAAGCTGTGCATGCGGAACGATACAGGAAGAACAATGCCAAAGGGTAGTCTTCAGGATTCACGGAGTGCTATTTGGACAATAACGATGGTTATGGTACAGTAACCTCGCGGTAAAGAGCTACTGTGACCAGTGAAGTTCATGGTTAGGCTTGATCCGGATGCGGCCTGTATTGCTGGGGCCAGAGAAGATGAGATGGCTGAAAAGGCGTGATGTCCCGTGGCTTACAAATGCTTGCTTAATCGGAAAACCTGGGATATGAAGAGAAGCAAAGACGTCCTTCTTCAGAAGTGGCGATGTATAGATCTGGCCTGTTGTGATGGTGTGGTGTTCGTTGATTCATGCAGCGTGCGAAAGTTTACTGCGTCCAGCGTGCGAAGGTTAATCCCGTGCATCGTGCATTGATCCATAGCGCGCATCGTGCATCATGCGGTGTGCAGCGTACAGCGTGCAAGTTATGAAGTGTCAAGTGCAACATGTGAAGTTCAAAGTGCAAAGTGTAATGCACCCAACCATGAACTGCTCTAGTGGTCTGTATTTGCGGTGTTCCTGTTAAAGAGATCGGTATGAAATAGCCTGAAAGCTTGAATTATTAAGAACCTCGTCCTGAAGAACGAAGTATCCGTGTGGGTGAATGAAGACTTCTTACAAATGTGGCTCTCATCTGCACTGTCTTCTACGTTAGCACTGCGGCGGACAGTGCTTCCACGCTTATCTGATTCCCCAACGGGACGAACTAGTTTACCGACTCCCGCAAAATTGCCCCCGCGGCAGCTTTCGAGGACATGCAAGACGGCGGCCTACTGGGACAATCTAGAAACTCTCTACCAGTGCTGAAGGCACCTTGGCCCGTAAGCCTCTTGAAACCTGGCCATATTGCCGAAGCCCCGCTAAGTTGACATGACGAGGATATAGCACAACAGCTCCTAAAGTGGTCAGCGCGTAGATGCTCACAGGATTACTGTCAAGACGGCTGCTCATGTGCTGATGATCTGCGTTGAAGTTGCGAGGGCACGCTAGCATCACGTGAACTCCGGTCGGTGTTGTCGGGAGCTGATTGATAGTAAGGTAGGCGTCCCGGTGTCCGAAGCCTCGACGTTCAGACAACACGCTCGAGAAGTTGTAAGTCAGAGTTGGCGAGTATCCCTCGGCTATATATACTCCTCCCCATCGAACTGTGCCAAATCGAAAAGCAGATGGCCTCCCGGGGTTGCAGGTTCAACGCGGTCTAGCTCGGGTCCAGATCAAGCACCAAGTCGAGCGGAGCGAGCAGATGAAGGGAACGATGAGGCTGGGACAGGAAGGATTGGCGAAATGTTCAGGTGTGTGGGACACTGGCCGCAAATCCATCAGCTGAAGCCCCGAGGCTCGGGCATACGAGTACATATCTAGGCAGTGCATATCGGTACTCGTGTTACCGTCCGTCTGCCCAACAAAGAATGATCGGAGCATGGAAAGAGGTATTCAAGTAGACCTCCACAAATATGTTTTGCTGGTCTGCGGGGAGCAGCACGTGTAGAGCTTCCGGCAAGCTCCCGGGAGGTCTCCTTGACCAAGTCGTGTGACAAGAGATTGGCAATGTCGTTGGCGACAGTCTTGGTTGATATGACTGAAGGAACTTGTTGATCTTGTGAGCTCGTTGAGAAGCGAAGATGGCTTATGCGCTGATTGTGATGAAAGGTGAGGAGGGACGCTCACGGCAGCGGTCGGTGGCTTGAAATGTCACGCTGTGGAACACGCCTTCGAGGCGATAACGCCGGAGTGGAAGGAGAGCTTGACGGACTAGATCTGGGCATCGAAGCCGCTGTGGCGATCATCGTTGCACTGGATTAGGAGTCTCCCGGAAAGGAAATATGGTGAAGTGGTTGCTTTAGTGCAATACTGCGGCCGATGCAAGATTGCCGACGTCGTTGTCGGTGTGAAGGAGCCCACGATTATGGCGATGGGAAATGCAGCGGAAGGTGGCATGCTGATGATTGTCAGTGGCAACTTGCATTTTCTCCACTTGCCCACGGGTCAGATGAGCAGATGTCAATGAGATGCTCCCTGGCCTGCTTACCCAATGCACCGATCCCCGGCAGTGACCGCCGACTCGAATATGAGGTGACCCACAGTCGGCACACGCCGTCCGTGGCCGGCCCCACTTCGCCCGTCTGTGGGCCCCGGCGCTGTCGCGCGAGAATGTCCGAGTGCCGCCGCACCTGTCATGCCAACATCCCGGTCCCGAATTTGGCCCTCTGCACTGCAAGCGTCATCTGCTCCAGAGACTTGGCTCTACTCGTGTGCTCAGCCTCGAGAATCGAGCCCCAAAGCCTGAACCATTTTTGGCGGCCCCTTTTTGAAGTTTGCAATCATGTGCATGCTGGTGCGAATACTCCGACGCCGTAGTCACACTTCCACGTTCATGATTTTCGTTCCGAGACATTTCGAACGTATCCCCGCACTTGGGTATTACTCTTTGATCATGACCTCTTGAGGTCCGAAATACTCATGCTGCCGGGTCGCTGGCTCGGTGGTCGATGCATGCGGGTCTCTTTTCGGTGCAGATGAGTAGCCGCAGGCAGTACACCATCCGCGCAATTCAGAGGTTGAGTAACCCGAACATCTACGTCTACGTTCGTGCGAAAAAGGTAACCTGGACATCTAACGGAACGACCGGCTCACTCGTAGCAGACATATGGTCTACGAGTCTCGCTGGTACGGACTCACCGCCAATGCCGTTCGGGTTGTTTGCACTTCTAGCGTCTCTGTGAGGCTGTAAAGCATAGTAAGAGAATTCCGATATATTTTGGTTGAGATTTAAGATGTTGAAGCTGGGTTATTTTCACCAATCAGCCGTTTCGATTCACTTCACAGGGAGCACGTCAAATCCGTGCCACCACAGCGCCGACTTTACCGCTCCGGGCTACCGGATTCTGTGTCCTATCCCCAAATTGGTATATTGCTAAGGAACTTTAGGGAAAGAAGATTCTGGAAGACGCTGACTGTTATCGAGCATATCATAAATACTAGCATCTAGTGTCCTGACTGGAGATGAGAGGCGTATTCTTGTTGCAGCTAATCTAGTAGGTTGGTTATAGTGAGGTAGAGCAATCTCTTTAATTATTATAAATCTCTAATAATAAGAAGCTTAGTTAGAACTTATATGCAAGCTGTGATTTTGTCTAGAGCATACTTATGTACACGTATGTTGAAAATTAATATATGACACTATAGCACTACCTTATGGGTGAAACCTTTACTTAATATGAAAAAGGTATTATTACCTGTTAAAAGCTAATATATGTTATGCTGAATGAAATTCTTTACTGGTTGGGTTTACTCTTATCGATTTTGCATGTTAGGGTCTTATGTTAAATTTTAATAGGAGTTAGGTATGTGCCTCATACTTACCTAAAAATGACCTTAACTTTAAAATGCTATTACTACCTGAATGTCCCTGATTTTACTGCGCTTATGACTATATACTTAGGTTAATTGATGCGTATGGGGCATATATTATGTACGTACTGCGTAAAACACATAACATCTAGGTAGATCTATATATCTTAACCTAAAGTGTCCCTATCCCTAAATATGCTCCTTCTTTTAGTAGGCTCTGAGTAATGTAGATAATTTCTGATTAGTAATAAGTGGTGATGATGAATGCTAGCTGTAGCGACTCCCTCTTATATAGCACTTTTAGATATAGGAAGTATGTCGGCATATTGAGCTGAGACCTCTGACGTTCTGTAAAGCGTGGATTACCCCCTCTTTGAATATATCCTTAATAACGCTGACCACTCTAAGTACTAACACCTACTATGTTGTAATATTGCGTGGCGTACCTACTGCTGTTACTGAGACCTTTGAGATCTCTGCCCTGTAGGAAGTGTCTAGCACGCTATCTAAACAACCTATAGATCGAAAGTGGCCCTATAGAGGGGCTACCTACGACGTAACTTCCCTCTGCGACTGCCTGTGTATGTCTGCTTGCGATAGTATTGGCTTGCTTTTCTGCTATATATGTTGCGAATTATATCTATGGAATGATGTTGTGTGCTGCCTGATCTAGAGTATTATATGTGTTAAATATTCCTGTATGCTTATGAGCTATAGCGATGGTGCTGAATATTATGGCTGAGGAAGAGATGTGGATGAAGGTAAGGTATTGTTTAGGTATAAAGTATATGCGTCTGTTTATGGGGTTTCTCCCTCTGATATATTAATATATGGGTCTTTTGTGCGTGTAATAATATTCTCCTGCCTTGCTGCTAACACCTTGGGGTAATGAATGCTGATGAGGACGCAGTTCAGCATACTTGTCCGCCTTGCGAAAGCTAAATACTGCTAACTACTGCTAATTTGCTCGTCTCTGTGCTGCTGATGCAGCACTACTAGTATAACTGCAGCGTATGCTAGCCTCGCTAGCCTCGCAAGCTATAGTATGAACCTCTAAAGCAAACTATCCTCTGCTTAATATTGCTACGTAATTCGCGCGCGCAGTGGTGCTTTAAAATATATGTCTACCCTGCTGCTTTGTCTGGTAACCTTAATAGAGCTGCTGACATCTGAGGCAGTGTATCCTGGCGCATGGGGAGCGCTAGCATAGAATATAGCTAGGGGAGGAAGGGTAGTGATGGGGTTGTAGGTAAGGATATGATGGCTAAGGAACGGGCTAGTTGGTTGTTGGGGCTGCAGTTGAGCCTGGAGAGAAGCTTAGAGTCACAGTTAGCGTCGAGAAAGACTATTGTGCAGCGGCGGAGGTGGGTTTATGGGCACGCTAGAATGCGGAAGCAGAGGGGCGACAACCTACCCTCTTAAGCATTGCCTGTACTTAGTTGGGCAAGAGTTGAAACTGCATAAGTTTCTATCTCCATACTAACTATAAGTTTGATGCGAAATATTTGCTAAAGGTATGCTGAGAAGGGTGAGTACCTAAAATTCACCTTACTTCTAACTGAAGTATTAGTAAGTTTTATGCAGAGCACGATCTAAGCATTAAGTTGTATCTATTCTCACCTTGGTCTGCTTCCTCTACAACTTCGCTTAGGCAGCGTTGTGTGATTCAAAGCTGTATTTAACACGTAAGGGCCACGTTGAGTCAGTCAATACATACACGGGGCGACATTCGCCGTCACATGGCGCGAAAGAAGTCAACGACGCGGCGAAGAAACTACCTATGCAATTCGCAATCTTCGGCAGTGGACCAGCCCCGGCGAAGCTGACACGGCAGAAGGTCCCGTCTTCCGTCGCCGCGCCGCTCCATGCATTCTCTAACCTGACCGTTGAGAGCCCCGTCTCCATCGACATCTGGCCTGCAGCCAGCCAGAGACCCGTACCATCCTTCGTACCATCATGAGAGGATGGTACGGGTACGCGCTCTGTACCATCATGAGAGGATGGTACGCGCTCCATACTATCATGAATGGATGGTACGCGCTCTGTACCATCATGAGGAGATGGTACGCGTAATTACAGGAAAGACACGTGCGCTGAGAACGCCAATCGGGACTTCCATCGTTTGCTACCTTAGGCAGGAGTCAGTACCGCTTCACAACACCCTCCAGCAAATTATCACCAGATACCACAGCTCGGCCTTGTTTTGGAACGATACGGTAAGCTTTCCGTCTCAGGTAGCATCATCAGCAGACCGGCTGCGCGGGATCTAACACAGCCGGAAAAAGATTGCTGCAGTGTGAGCTCGTTTGTATCGTAGAAAAAAGCACGCGGATATTTTTAGTCGACTCAACGTCAGCCGACGGATGCGATGGCGCAGGTGCAGTGCTGGTGGAACGAGACATCTTAGGCCATTGCTCGTATAGGTACCTTGCGGAGACGGGTTTTGTGGAGATGACCATTGCGAGACGGTAGTCGGCCGGGCCCGGGCCCGGGGCCTGAATCCCGGCCCGAACCCCGCCTTTACGTAAGGGATCGGCCACACCACTTTGTAGCCAGGTGCGCCCGGCGCTCGTAGCTAGATTAATCAAGCCACTTCACGCAGCCATCGTCGCAGAGAGCGTTCGACTGTTCAGATGGCACCCAACGCGTCACCGCGCTTCGATTGCTTGGGCTGCGCTCTACAGCCTGGATTTGTGTCTGAGAAATCGAATGTGACGGGTTTCAATGTGAAAATTGTCATATTCGTTTTCGCTCTGCCTGCCTGCAACCTCACAAGAGCATGTACCTGGCTCCTGCCATGTGCAGCGACGGACACTTGGATGAGAAAGCTGTGATTGGTTCCAAGGCTGCGTACCATCCTGGGCGGATGGTATGAAGGCTGCGTACCATCCCGGGCAGATGGTACGAAGGCTGGTGCGGCTCTCCTATTTGCTGTATTGTCGCACCACCTGCTGGATTTTAACACCTGTTAACCGGCACCTGCCCACTTTGACCTACTGCACCTACCTACCCCACAGATCTCTTCGACTTGACAAATGGACCAGAGCAGCGACTTCTAACCGGATGCGGAGGACGATGCACACGCTGAACAAGAAGCAGTATGCGACTCAGATGGATGAGAATGGTTTCCAGCGGGCCTAAAGTGCACGCCTGTGGGATTATCGCCGGGCTGGAAAGTTGAAGGATGAGATGAAGGACCTGAGAGGCAATGGAGGCCGTCGTGCTCAAGTGGAGAGACCAATCTGCTGTGGGAGCATCCGTTCCTAATCGCCGAAAAGGCCGGCCAGTTGGAGGCCTTTTCTTATTGAGCAATGTTAACGCCGTCGCTAACAAGACTCTCGACTGCGTGAAGCAGGGTCCCTTTCAAAGAAACGTCGCGATCGCATTGGTTGGTCAGTCGTATGGAGGGGCGCGTTCGTTGTGGTGCGTGGTTCCAACGCGTGTGGTGGTGATGATGGTGGTGCCAGGAATCTGGTCAAGTCGGAGGCCTTCGCAGATTGGCTGTCTTGGGTTTGTGGGGTTCTGGGATCTTTAAGGCACCGCATTGTCGCCAGGCAAGGGGTACATGCTGCACCACGACTGGGTGTCGGCTCGGCCCGTCCCTTCTAACGAAAAAAAGCTAGAACGGTCTGGAAAAAAAGCCAGAACGGTCTGGTGACGTAGCGTTCTGGCTTTTTTTCAGCCAGAACGCTACGTCATGTCATCATCAACCGCGGGAGGGGACGCACCACCAACGAGTGGACAGACCTGCCCGACGTTCTGCCCACAAAAAGTGAGGCGTACGCCAGTTGTTCCTGCCGAACCTATAAGATGCAGTGTGGCCTTTCGGACGTATCTAATTTGGTGCGTCTGAAGGCGACCTGCTGATCAGGCTATCCCCCACTATATTAATGCGACGCGCTGGAGACTTGACTCTGGTTGTATTGTGTGCAGTAGGTGCCTTACGACCTGCTGATTTCACGACCTGCTGATTTTTAACACCTGTGAAATTTTAACACCTGTTAACTGGTAACCGCCCACTTGTACCTGCTGCACCTGCAGTGTATCGCTCGGGTGCGCCCAGCCAGACCGATGCTCGCGAGTGCGAGGATTCAGTGGCTTGCTTCCACGGCAGACGCTTTCTTCTCAAGGCATTAGCGACCTCCGAACCCTTCCTGTTGTGATGTCTGTGTCTCTCGGGAGCTAAGAATGCACCTACCGCCCTCCTGTGCCTCGTCACCTGTCTCGCTGCTAATTATCTCCCGGCCTGCTGTTCCATGGAGGGATTGATTGATTGTTGAATCTCTGGCGTCAAGGGACTTTGTGCAGCTGTGGTGTGCAAGGCGTCCATGAAGGTGCTGCGCCCGCCTAAGGCTTGAACTGCAGCGCGTAGGCTGGCACTTTGCACGTCGCAGACTGTGTTATTAATATGGTCCTCACTAAAGTTGATATGCTGTTGAAGTCTAAGGCTAACTATTCCTACCGCTTTGGTAATGACCTAGAACTAGTGTGAAGTGTAGTTGATGCCTCTCTTAGATGAGATTCTTCTAACAGAATAACGAAAGTGCTATGATGCTAGCAGACTAGCTATTTTTGTGTCTAATGCTATAATTTGCCCTCTGTAAACTCTAGAAACTCTACTCTATTACACTGGAATTTGGTCCTCTAGTGAGCTAATCTTGAGCTTGCACTATGTCTACTCTCACCTTACGCCCCTCCCTACCTACGTTGCGGATTACCTGTCCTGGATCGCCCTAAGACCTTCATTCTGGCGCTTGAGAACTGAGGACTATGGGATGAATGCAGCTAGGATAAGATAGACGACTATGTAAGGTAGTCTGGCGCCCTAGCCTGCTGTATGGACACTAGCGCCTTGTCACTATAGCTGAAAGTTGGCTAATAACTTGTTATTAATGGATATTAAGATGACTGACTAGTATAATAAACACGCCTAAGACTAATGTAATTCCTTTTCACCTACTTGTTCTGCTACCTTGCTTAATTATGCAGCTGAAAATCCTATATTGCTCTAACTAGTTATGTAGATGCTCCTGTTTCGAGAAACTGTAATGATGTTGATGGTTTGTTTAGCCCTCTCCTGTGCTAATATCAGCTAGCTCTCTCTAGTTCTTTCTTTAAATCCTTTAGTTCTATCTTGATGGCGTTAAGACCTCTTTTGACGGCCTTTTGCTTGTCTAACCTTTGAGCTTGTTGGTGTATAATCTCTTTTTCTTTGGCTTTAAGAATGGTAATTCTCTGCTGAGTGAGGCTTGCGATCTTGATGTTGCTGATGGGGCTGTTGTGACTTTTGAGCGTCTCTCTTGTGAGATGAAGTTGCTGCTTGATTGTCTTGGCCTTGACTTGAGCTTTCTCCTGTTTGTCATTCTGGTGCTCCTTTCCCTTTGTGCGTATGCGGAAGATGAGGTTGTTTATGTTGGAGATCGTTATTGTCGTCAGCTGGCGTGCTTCCTTTATATTTGTTAAGGCTTTGTTGTTATGCCTTGATAGCTTTAAGGCCTAACTCTGAAGGCTTGTGATGAATCCCGCAACGGCGTCTGTGTTGTATATAGCTCCCCCTGTGGAGGATGGCGAGTCTGATGTTGCTATTAGAGGATGAAGACTTTTGGGAGCGCTGCAATCTATTTCTGGCTTTGCCGACAAAAATAGAGCTTTTGCGTGTGCTGTGCGAATGTTGTTAAGAATAGTGGCATTTGGAGGCCTTCTGGGCTGATTTGCTCTGTTGATATTGGATCCCTCTTGAGTATGGGTAAATAGAAGTATAGTAATGATTTGACGCTATAAAAGCTAGTCTGTTGTTACTGGTGGCGGTATGCCTGCGAATGTATGGAAGTAGTGTAAGATAACGGCTACGCTGCAGTTTTGCCTATTCTGTTGTATGGTGCTGTGGTGTTGGCGGCTGGTCTAGTCTAATTTGTCTAATTGTTTCTTGAGTTTTAGGTCCCTTGAGCTAGCTGTGGTAGTTAGCTTCTGGAGCTTTTCTTTTGTTTGATTGACTAGGGTATTTCGACTTGACGTATTGCTTGGTATTGAGTTGTATAGGTTGATGCTTGCTTGACTGTTGTGGATGACTGCTACTGCTATATTTTAGTGTCCACTCTTGGCTACTGGTATGATGATTGTAGTCTCTTTGTTCTGAGCTAGAGTTAGAATAGAGATAATCCTGTGATGTGCTTGGTCTGTTGGCTTCTGTATGTTGGAAGCTGGGCTGTTTGCGATAAATGTTGAATTGTGTAGAAGGCTGGAAATACTGTTTAGCGCTGCTGAAATTATGCAGCTAGTTAACTATGTGGTGGGTGCTAGTGTCTTGTAGTACTCTTCTATTGGACTGCTGTCTGGTGAGTGTTGTATCTGTCTGGATGGCTGGTCTGGGGATGATGAGCGACCTTTTCGCTTCTGACTGTCTGTGTTGTCTGTATTGGGAGCAGAGGGCGTCTTACTGATGATGTTGGGATTAGGTATGTTGCTTGCGATAGAGTTTAACAGTAAGCTGGATTTAGAGGGTGGCGGAGACTTTATTATGGGTAGCTTAAGCGTGAAGACGTCTGACTGTGCTTTGAACGAATGGGTGCTGTTGATGATTATCTGTGATAATGGGCGCCTAGTTGAATTGGTATTGTAGTTGGCTTTAGGGATATTATTAGAGTTGTAGGAACTACTTGAGGTAAGGTTGGGCTTGTAGTAGAGATGCGTGTAATTTAGTATAACGTTTAGGGGTTTTAGCTGGTGGTTCTCAATAAGGGAGGGCTGTTGGAGAGGAGAGTTAGCTATTGTAGGGTGTTGACTAGGCATCTGTTAGTGTAACTTACCTTGGCGTGTCTGAAATGCTTGAAGGAAGAATAGCTGTCTTCCTTGAAGCTTCTGCCCGCTTAAGCGTTAGGTTCTTTAGCTATAGACTGCTCTCTAATGACTTTATCTTTGCCCTTGGTTGCAGCTTATCTACTAGTAGCGTTAGAGTTGCTTATAGAGATGTTTGGGTTGTTAGGATCGTTAAGGATGTAGTTGTTAGCCTTAATATAGCTCTCGCCTTTAGAGGTGTTGCTGCTGTTAAAATCAGCTTTATCTTTAGACTTAATGTTGCTGCCTTTGCGTTGGGACTCAGTATGATTAGCCTCGTTTTCGGGCTTGATGTCTTTGGCCTTGGGGATCGCCTCGTCTTTGAGGCTGTTTTTGTGTGACTTGATGTTGCTAGCAGTAGAGCTTGTCGTAATGGGTTGATTCTCGATTGCCCCTTGGTTCTTGCACCTGTTGTGACCTTTTTTAGCTGTAGAGATGCCCTCCTGCTTTTAAGCTTATGGAGTGATGGGGTTCTTAATGTTAGACTTTGTGACGGTTTTCTTGTGTGTAGGTTTAGAGTTAGTGGGGCTAATCCTAGAGAAGCGCTGTGTTGCTGTGCTGATGTCGTGGCTTATGACGCTTGGCGCATCCTTTGCGACGCTAAAGCTGAGGAAAGTTGAGGTGTTGTGGTGAGCTTGCGCGCAGTCTAGGAGTGCTTGGGATGCCTTGGACCACTTGTTGTAATGCTGGGAAAGATTATACAGCGATTGGAAAAATGGTTGACTAAAACGACCTGCGTTGAGTAGAAAGATGTAAACATATGGCTTGATCCTCTAGATCTCGCATGCCTTTTTGAGCTTTGTTGGGCTTTGGCTGTCTGAGAGGGTGAAGTCCTTTGCAGAAGAATGGAGAATAACGGCGTGGGTGAGTTGAAGTGGTAGGTTGTAACGCAGATGGACTATGTTGATGTTGCTGGGGAGCTTGCTCTTGAGGTTGAGATATTGGTTGGTGATGTCTTTTGTCTGATCAGCTAAGTTGCTATAGTGCTTAATGAACTTGTCAATCGCAGCTTTCTAGTCTTGCGACTTTGTGTTGCGTTTGCTTTGATGTATTATTGGCGACGTGGAGAGGATGTGATGGGAATTATAAGGTGGTGCGGCAGTGATGTTTGGGGGAGAGCAGCTGTGAGTCTTGGATGGATGAAGTTAATGGTAAGCAGGGTATGTAGGGTAGGCGTGGTAAGCTAGGCAGGCGGCTTCCTTTTTTTGATGGTGGGGTGTTGTGAGGTAGCGATGCAGCTATTGCGCTTGCTCTGATGCTGTAGTGTAGGGAAGGAAGTATTGGTCTCATGTGACCTCGCCTCTGTAAGTCACTAGAATAGGGAAATCATTATGGGCAATCGAGGAGTCCTAGACCTGGCTATGGTTGTATTTCGATCGACCTAACACTTCTGCGGATTTCATTTAACGTGGGACTTTTTGATGAGCTGGATGCTTATGATGTGGCGAGTGATGGCGATATTAATTGTCTTTCGCAGCCTGTTTTGGGCTACAATAGGAGGAAACCTCGAAAGATAAACATGCGTAGGGAGTAATCAGACCAGCTGTCGGCTAGAGTCTGGAGTGTGGCGCTGGGGACGGACCCACTCCGGCTGCCGGACCTGTGATTCGACCTGGAAGTAGCCTAACGGATTGGGCCTATGCCTCTGTTTATAGTGACGAAAGCGTTTAATGATGAGTTCTGGCATATAAAGGTATTGGGGGATGAGAAGAGTGTTAACAATCACGTAAAATCTAACGAGCTTTTCGCTAGTATTGGTATGGGCAATTAAATTCGGGTCTCCTAACAACATGACATGTCAGCTTTCGTTATGCAGTTTGAAAACCTTCTGTTTTGTGTTAAAAGGATACTTCTTTTAAGCGGACTGACTTAGTATTAGTAAGTAAATCACACTCCTTCGCTATGTGATGATTCTCAGGGTCGTCTAATTCCAGCCTGCTCCCCAGTCCGAACTATTATATTATATTTGGCTACGGTTTCAAAGACGATGCGGACACTTAAAGGTTGTAAGCACCTGCATAACGTTGAAAGGTAAGAATTGGATAATGAACTATGAAAGGCGTAAATGCTAAAAGCGAGATAGAGATGCTACGTGGCTTAGGGCGAAGTATTGTACACTTGATGGGTTAGGGATTGTAGACCTTCTACTATGGAGATTATTAGGGTGTGTGTTGGTGTCTGATTAGCGTTCCTGAAGAGTGCTGAGAATTGTGTTCTCTAAGGTAGATATGGTGTTTGGGCTGACTTTGACCTTTAGGTGAGACTATGCTGGGGAGTCTTGTTGGCTGTGCTTGGCTGGCCATAAGGTGAAAGAAAGTTGGTTTCCTGAGATTTTTGTAAGGATGAAAAAGCTGAGGCTGTGCTGGGCATAGATGGGGTTTGCGGCAGTTGTGAAGCAGCGGACTTTGGGTTACTATGAAGCTATTGTGACTGTGGCGAAAGAAGTAGGTAGTATTATTTGAGGTGTTAGGATAACTTTTATGTGAGATATGTGACTTGACTTAATCTTATCTTCTGTATGCTTAAGATTTTATTTTGGGAAAATCTAAGACCTTTGATAATGATGGCGTAGAGAACACTGTAACTGAGGTACTGATCAAATTTCGCATTTACTGTAGGGTTGTCTCTCTGCAGATAAGTTTTGGCATACTTGACTTACGGTATGGATTCGTGGCCTCGCTTTATGTTTTGCGATTTGCTTGCTTAGCTGCTGCTTGTGGTATGTTACGTTGAATGGGGGCGTTAAGGCTACTATGATACTAGGGTGGTTGGCGTTGAGAGGGGGTACTAACTGGTAAGAGTTTGTGCTTGTATGATTACTTGGCCTAGCTAATTTTCTGAGCTGCGGAAAATGAGACAAATTAAATACTCTGCTTTGATGTACTATAACTCAGCTTGAACCCTAACTCTAAGCGCTCTCTTTCCCCCTCTCTCTCTCTCTCTTCGACTTACTGTTAGAGACTATTGCTACGTGGAATCTACTAGTCCCTTATGTATAAGTTTCCTCTATGGTTATTGTAATATACTTATTTAGGAAGTAATCTTTAGAATAAGTTATGGAATTTTCTGTTGATAGCGTAGGTTCCTTGATTGTTTTAACGTATTGGTACTGTTGGTGATACTAAGGTAATATGAGGAGATGGGCCTTATTTGCTGCCTATAAATATAAGATGTTTTCTGTGGATTGTTTCTGCTGCACTTATTGTACCTTAATTTGAATCCTGCTGGGTAGGGATCTGGGCGCTACCTACATTATGAGATATGTGTAACCTTTGGGTGATAATGTTAGTGGCTGAAGCTGCTGGTTGACCTCTAGTTTTGGTGAATAATTAGCGCCTTGCTTGGTATCCTGTCTGTGCTTGGGGATGCAGTAGGATTGGGTTATTGGGCTCCTGCTTTAGTCTTACTTGATGGGCTTTGAGGTTGGCGCTGTACTTGAAATCCTGATCTATGTTACTAGCGATAGTTGTTTAGCTGATGTATATACTAGGGGCTGTATTTATCTGTTAATTTGAGTAATATCTTAGGTGGTTAGTGGGGTGCTTATGATATGTAGACTTATACTCTGCTATTAACTAGCTTAGCTTGAAATGAAGATCTAACTAACCTTCTTTGTCTCTATAGAGGTAAAATAAAATGATTTAGTGAGAGTAGATAGGCTAAGAGGTTTTGGGATGTAGGATAATAGTTAGGAAGCGGTTGAGAAGCGTTTTCTTGTAGTTAATCGATGGATCCTATAGCTTGGTCTGCTGACTCTTAAACTTTGTATCTTCTGCAGCTGTGGTGACGCGAATGGTGATTCTTGCTGCTAGCTTGGTATTTGCGCCTGCTGTTATTGAGAGCATTGCTATTACTGCTGTTATAGACTAAAAGGATGTGATTTTATGTTTCCTCTGGGGGTTTTTGCTGCCTAATTAGATAGTTAGAGTTTGCAAGATCTTACGCTACGTATAGAATTCGCCTATATAAGAAACGGCTGCTGCTTCTCCTTATTAAAGGCTGAGGATGTATGTTGTTGCTAGGAAACTTTCGCATGGATGAGTTTATCACACTGCGGTTAGCTCCTAAATAACTTGGGTTTAGAATATTAAAGGTAACGTGCATAACTACTGTAAGGGGTCTGGGGTTTATGGGATATAAAGAGATTGATGTGAAAAAAGTAGTGGGCTAAAAAGGACTGTATTAGAGTTAGGCTGCTTGATAACTAGTAAATCTAGTCTTAAGGGCCTGATTAGGTCTTGTGGGGTAGGCTGTTATTTTAGATTATGGAATACTAGATGGACAGTCGGCTTGATCTGGTGATTCTGCGCGAAGATGTCAAATGAATAAATGATAAGAGCTGTATGTGATGAGAAAATGGACGGACGCCATATATTGATCCTAGCGCCTCTGAATAGAGCTAGTTTGGGGGATATTGATTGTTAAGATTGGGATTTTAGACTATGATATATCTAGTGTCTTGGGTTGGAAAGCTGGATGGTAGTATTGATGCAGTAGGTCTGTTAGGTTCTTATTACTTGGGCGATATACTTTATGAGGTGATGCTTGTTGGAGATGGCGCCTGTAGTGTAAGATGGATATTGTGAAGAGAGAAATGTAGATTAATATACCTGATTGAGATGGTGGAAATGGGGGAATAGTGTGCTGCTGTTTAACGTTATGTAGTTCTTATTCTTATACTTGTGGTGGCAGGATAAATGCTGTATTGGCTGGAGAAATATATATATTTACCTAGTTATAGACTTAGCAGGAAATATATATAATCTATTGTGGTGACTATGAACTGAGCAGCTGCATCAACCTTGGCTGGAACTCTTCTATATACTAATGCTGTAAGGCTTTGAGTAAGGCTAGAATCCTATAGTATCTATGTAATAACCTTATGCCTTCTATATAAATGAACTTAAAGACGACCTGAGGTGAGAGAGGGTAAGTATATGTATGGTAGGTGAGACTGGAGGATAACTTATGATGTTATTCTCTCTTTTGATGGTAAAGGAGAACTGCTACTGTGGCCTGATAATAGAGATTAGGGGAAAGGTTAGAGGTATGGGCGTAGAAGTGCTAGTCAGTTGGTGCAGATGCAGTAGGTGTGCTATGAGCTATACTGAGAGCTGAGCTTTGGCCTTGTTGCTGGAGGTGTTGGGTTGCTTTGTCTTGATGCTTATAGTAATGGGTTTTAGGTGGAGCGGGTAGTACTTGGAATGGCTGATGGTTTTGGGTAATTTGACTTCTTTGGTGGTGGCGCTGTTGCTGCTGCTGCTGATATTAGAGCCTGCCTCTGAGATGGAGTTGATGCTGGAGATGGATGATGTTGCTGTGCTGGAGCTGGCTGAGCTTTGGGTAGGCTTGCGTTTGCTACGCCCTTTTGGAGGCTTCTCTACTTGTGGGGCTGTGGCGGTTTGGGCTATGTCTTTGAAGATAGGTGAGGATAAAACTATGCAAAAGTTAACTATTTTGGCTTGGATATTTGTACTATTTGTGTGGCGTGGGATATAGGCTGGTATAATGTGAGTAGTTGTTGTGTTAAACACCTGTATGGCTATGTTGTCAGCCTGCTGATCTGCTTTGATCGCTGTGACTAGCATTAGAGAATGCATGCAGCTATTCTAGTGGGCTTCTGAGTAGCTTCTAGCTGCTGCGCGCTTTGATTCCTGGATGATGGTATAGAGACTTTGTAACTCTTGGAGAGCAGTTTTTATGTCTTAGGTTATATCTGCTAAACATATATGCTCCTCTTTGATCCTCTAGAAGTAGTGTAAGTTTTTGGCTTTAGTGATGGCCTTGCAAAAGATGTTGGATGGGATGACTTTGGGACTTCTTATGATATCCTTAAGCTTAGTTAGGAGCGGGTGTATGTCTGGGGGTAATTGTTTGGGATCTAGAGGGATATGCTCTACTAGCTTCTCTGTGAAAAGCAGGTTGCTGATGCTCTTAATAGGGCTCTACGATTAGCAGCTGCTTGCTTTAGAGCCTTAAGGTGTGCTCTGTAGAGGCTTAAAGCATACTATATTAAAGCTTGTGGTATAACTAGAGGCTTAGCGAAGAGGCTATACTAGTGGTGGCGCTGTTATTGCTGCTGTATTAGGGGTTGATAATGCTGGCTGTGTTTATGCCTTAGTTTGGTGTGGCCTGGCTGGCATATTCCTCTAGGGTGTTAGCTGCTTAATTTTGTCGTCCTTATCCTTATCTATAAATTCCTCTTTTTGAGATAGTTCTACTTTAGTATTTAACTTATGTTTATTCTCGTCTGGCGGTAGAACTGCTCTACGTTGTGGGTGGGTATTCGCTAGTAGGGCTTTTGATCTCGCTTGAGGGGTTTGCTTCTTAGCAGCTTTAGGTGTCTTTGCGGGCTTTGGGCGGTCTATGTTGCTGTTGATGGTAGCAAGGGGGGCTTGGGTGTTGGATATGTGTGGGACAGTTGGGGAGGGCTTTGTTGGCGATTTTGAGGTTGGCTAAGTTCTCTTCTGCTTTCTTGATGAAGGCGTTGTTGCGTAAGACGCCTGGGATTTAGTAGGATGGCACCTTAGGGGCGACGCGTTAGGATGGGCTTTGGTGAAGGCGACGGCGGCGGCGACCTCTTTGATCTAGGCTTTGATGATTTGGCTGCGCGCTGTTGTGGGTTGGTGATATCTTGGAGCTACGGATATTGGTGTAGACGTGCGATTGACTGGTGATAGAGTTTAATTGCTGCGTGGTTGCATGCGACTGATGACTGTGATGATGATGATGTAGGAGTTAATCTACTGTCCCTGATAGATTGTTGATGTCTGTGGGCGGCGTAAGCTGGTTGTAGCGGGTTGGCTTGGTAACAGCCGCCCCTGCTAATAGCAGCGCGTCACTAATAAGATATGTCCCGTGGCGTTATCGATAAGAGTCCACGTTGCGCTGGAAGCTGATGATGCACTGTGTGACGCATAGCTTACGTAAGGTATGCAGGTTGAAATTGCTCCCTCTAAAACTTCGACTTGCAGCTTAGTTTTCTGTGGCCATGTGATGGGAGCTTTTGCCTGGCCCTAGTTATCTGATTGGCTAAGGAATCTTAAGTTGGTGGTTGCTTGGGAAAACACACCCTAGCTAATTGTAAGGTTGACGACACCTACGACGAACTAAGTCTAGCCGCTGGAGGTCAGTCTTGCATCGCACATCCCGCGGCATAAATGTTATGGACCAGTGTTGACATTCTTATCGAACGATATATCTATCTATGCGCGGAGCATATGACTACCGATCACGTCGCCACATTGTGCGTGTGTTCTTAAGGTTTGGTATCAACTTGGAGTTGGAGTTATTGCTGTAGTTGGACACCTCAGATTAGTAAGATGAGGAAAAGTAATGTGGTAATTATTTAATTAACTGTTTTATGTGGTGGTTGTTTTAGGGCATTCTGATGTATGAATTCCTTCTCTTGTCTGGGCGCTAAAGGTAACAGAAAAAAAGGCAGCATACCTGATGCACCTAATCAGGCTACACTTAAGTCAGAAGGACGCAGCCTGCTTGTCCTTGAGCGTGATATTGAATAAGCTATTAGTTGGAATGGGGGAGCGGAGTGTCTTGTTTGATATCTTTGGCTGGGGGAACTTCCTCCACGCGGAAGATGGGCTAGTATCTCTCTGATTCGCAGCGCCATATTGCAGCTATTCCTTGATCAGCGACTGGCTGAACTCCCTGACTGAAGGGGTTGTTGTTATCGGCGGTATTATTATGCTGTTGATGCTATTAGGGCTAGCGTTGATCGTGACCTTGCTATTGCTGGGTGTGTCTTCTCTAACGTTCTGTTTGGCGGTCTTTGCTGCTTCACTCTGGTGTTCAGTGCGTTTCTTCTCATTGAGCTCAGTGCGGGACTTCCAGGTGTAGACACTGCCGCTGAACAGGCAGTTCCACCCTCCCGTCGGGAGCAGCTGGACTACGACCTCATCGGAGTCTATGGGATCTGGCAGAATGTTGCACCCCTGCGGCACGGGCTTGGCCGTTCTAGCGTGGGAGGTCAACTTGATTGTTGAACTCTAGGTGGCGTGTGTTGGGTTGCTGGTGATGGTGGAATTATGGATAACTGGATCTGCCTTCTTGCCTGTGAATGGCCTGATCTCTTTGGGTCTAGCGATATTGATGTTAATGAAGGCTGTCTTTTAGATTAACGTAGCTAATTGTTGTGAGGATGTCTCTAAAATTGTTGAGCTCTAGGTCTCTGAAAACTAGGGTCCCTGTTTTGGAATAGATGAAGTTGCCTGCGTCTGCTACGCTGTTGAGAAAAGCAAGCTGTTTTGAAGCCGCCTTTTAATGAAGTCTCGATAGCGTCGCGTATGATTTTATTAGTATTATCTTTGGCGTATTGAACCCCGGTACTAGTAACGGAAACGTTCTATAACACGCGTATCTGCCCTTGTCCTTCCACTTGAAGTCTAATGTTGGGTTTGTGCTGGCCTGATTATGAAGACTGGGGTAGAGTGAGGCTATGTTTGGGTTTACACTAACATCACACTAAATCTTGAATTGTTCCCCGCTAGTGGGCTTATCTGCGAACATCTCGGAATAAACGGGAATGATAAAGGTTTTGATATGGAGCACTTAGAGAACTAAGAGGATCTGCTGCTCAAAGTACAATCAGTGGTCTAGGATGAATGTACTAGGGATGCAGGCCTTGTGGTGACAACAGGCTTCGTATTGCCCTCTGCAGGATCGGCTAGGTTCCTGTTATATTCAGGTTGATCACTGCTGGGTAGCCTTTGTTTGATAACTTTGCAGAAGACCAGCTAGTTTTCTGGATGGCCTAGTTCGCCTGTATTAGTTAAAAGGGGAATGGTTCTGTTCTGGACTTCTTGTAGATGTGTGAGCTGAGCAGCGTTGCTGATTCAGACGTAATTTGGATGCGAAATGCGGTTGGCGCCGAGTACTGCTATTTTTAATATTCCCTTTGGATTGATTGTAGCGTTGGGGGCTGACCACATGTAGTTAAAGCTTGCTCTAGCAGAGGTTTGGCTACAGGAAGATGGATCTGAACGCTGTGACCTATAAAGCCGGCTCTTGGCTGTCTTCTGCCTAATTATCCTTTGAGCTTGGAAACTATAATTGCTATAAGTCTAGTCTTTATATCATACTTTGATACTATTTAGTCTGCTAAACTGATGTTCTTGGTGCTATCCTCAGGATGAGGCAAATATAAGTGGGACTCAACAAGCGTGGATCGGTCTATTGACCTTTTAAGAGTGTCAATGCTTTATTACTGGACTGAAACTGACAGACATCGAGACATACGAACAAGAACATACAACAGACGTTGGATACAGTAGTCGCCGGACATGAGAGGGGTCTGTAATTGTCTGTTTCTTTCTGCCTGCTGTGGAAGCCTCCTTTCTGCTATAGTAAGAGCCTCCTCCTGCCCCTTTCTGATGGTGAGATAGGGTTTATGAACGCCCTGAGATTTCTTAATCTCTTCTAACTGGGCGGCAGCAGAAGCTGCATCTGCAGCATCCTTGTTGAAGGGTTTATCACGGCTAGCTTGTCTATCGAATAATTGCAAGCGAACAGTAATGACCTAGTTATTGACAGTTAGCATCTGATATGCGGTAAAAGCTGTCTCGCCTGATGTGATGCTGCAAATGTGCTGGCTCTTCTTTATTATTTATTTTTGATTAAGGATGAAAGCTTGTTGGATCATAAAATATATTCCTGAAGCTCTTAAGTTGAAGCTTGGCCTGAGGTGGGTTTAGGGCAGTAATTAAGACTTTAAGACGCTTATGTTTCCTCACTTTTCTTTTTATTATAACCTAATAAGCTTCTGGTGTTTATTGAAATAGGTCTTTAAGTTTTTATTCTCTCTTCTCTGGCTTAGTGAGCAGATCTGGCTATAATACTCCTAACCCTTAGTACTCTGAACTTTGAGAGCAATCCGATTGCGATTTAAGGCAGACGTAATGATAATATGCCGATCTAGCAAAGAGTGCAGAATATGACAAATTTGGGTGTAGAAACTTAATTGTGAAGTTCGTGTCGACTTCTTGCGTGATAGACCATTGGAGGTCCTTGAGAAGTTTGGCTCTGTTACGGCCAGCTTTTCTGCTCGTTTAGCTATAAGGTAAGATTAAGAATGCTGGTACTAACGCTTGATCTGAGGTGTCTGCGGTAAAGCTCTTGAGCTTGAAAGTCTTCACGCTGTTGGGTGCGACAGGCTGCGAATTTAAGGGCTATGCTATGATGCCACAGCAGCGATGCACATAGGATAGTACAGTAGAATACTACGTTCTATTTCATAGTTCAAATAAGAATTTATCCTATCCACCCTTTCTACTCCCCTATCTTCCCTATCTCTTTATCCTCACTCTTATACTCACTCTCATACTCACTCTCATACTTACTCTTATACTTACTCTTATACTCACTCTCATACTCACTCTCATACTCACTCTCATACTCACTCTCATACTGCCTCTCATCATCACTATAGAGTAAAGGTGAATATAAATGCAGATGCCCTTCCCTGCATGCAATAAAAGCAACCCTAGAATTAGCGACTGGAATCTAGCTAGCTACTGCTAGAAGCAAGATCATAGCCTGAGGTAATATCTAGCAAGCCACTTGCGCTTGCGATACCTTGCGTGCTTAATTAAGTAATCTTTGGTCCGTGTGGAGGCCTAGAGTAACCTATGGCTGGGAACTGCACGTCTAGATTCAGGTCGATATGCGACCTGTGGGACTAGATTTATACGGTAGTTAACAAGGTGCGCCTCCAGGCGGGAAATGTGAAGAAGAAAACTCAGAAGGGAAGAAAGATTGCTTTATGGTGGTGGATTATAGCTTCAATATTTTGTATCTATTCATAAGAGAGAACGAATACCGGCGAGAGAGGTATTGTTATAACAACATCGAATTTGAAAACGCATTATATGTTCTGCCGTCTGGACCTTTCCTACGCCTGTATCTCAAAACTCCTACAGCAGGCAAGTATAAAGATTGTAGCTACGCTCTTGATTTAGTGCTTAAAGGGGGCAATATACCTATTAATAGTATCTCAAACCTATATTTCACATAGTTGGTGCCTAACTACACTAATAGTGACCTGGATATCTGTAGTTAGCTCTTGAGTGAGTTAAAAGTTATCACTTTGTTGGAGCTTGCAAATATGTTGTATCTATATTTAGATTCTGTCTTGAGAGATGAATTAAGTTATGTAGTGGAGCGCTTAGGGCTGTAGACACTTTAAGATATCTGCCTGAGATTCTTTGATAATCATCTCATTTTAACTGTTTAAGTTATGCTACGCTTTAGGTGGTTTTTCCTATTATCTAAGACTGTAGAGAAAGTTGTGGGGTTAATAACATTATGCCTCCAGCGAGGATGGATATTGATGATGCACATGTTATGCAAGAAAAACAGCTGCTTTTAGTAATCGGGAGGGAGACCTCCAGTTATTGGAGAAAGACTTCTATGCGGCTTTGGCATTCACCGAATTAATGATTCTCATAAGATGGATTGTGGATAATCTAGAAGACCTGTATTTGCTATATAAAGCAGGTATTGTATTGGTCTGACGGATTACGCAGCAGCTCAGGGGTAAATTTGCGGAGCAGATGGTGGTAAAGAGGATGAAAAACGATGCGCGCAAGGTTTACGACTGTGCTGAGCGTATAAACTGCTGGAGCTTGCAGCTTTAGCTTTCTATTATGCAGTTAAGCAGAGACTATCGCATGCCCATTTCTATAGAGAGATGAAGCGATCTCTCTAGTGTATAATTATAAGGTTTTTTGTTGAATAACTTCGTGGATATTATTAAGCTGGAAGAGATTACTCTAAAGAGAGTTGTTCTGTTATGGTCCTGTCGGCCTACCTGAGCGATGCCCTCCTCTGGCTTCGCGGGACGATCTTCATCAGGCCGATCCCCAAATTACTTTCTGATAAAACACTTGCGTATAATTTATTTTGACGTCCTTTTTGAGTGTAGACTAAATATTTAAAAGTTAGATCTGACTTGTACTAACTTATAAACTCTGCTGCTATATATCTTATTGGTTAACGGGGTGTGGGACTCCTATATCTGATCTGTTGCCCTGAAAGCTGTTGCGCCGTCCGCTTCTGTCTGAGGTGTCTATTTATTCATATTGAATTTTGACTTGCTTTGTAGAGGGTTAAGAGCCTCTTAACGCTAGCCTTATGACGTAATATCGTCTATTTAACGCTGATTACCTTGTCTAATAGAAGCTAGTTTTAGAGGCTATATACCTACTTATGAGTTTCCTATATGATCTGGTAAGTAATATTAAGAGCGTTGTCCTTGGGGCCTATCAGCTTGATCTTGTCTGTTTCCCTTGCGTATTCTAACACCCCTAGCGTCTCTTTGATCTTAATTTACCTTGGTTGATGGGCTCCCTTGGCGATTGGCTTGATTGAGCTATCCCTAGTGATGCGATGGAGTGGTTCAGAAAGGTGTGCCTTTAGGCTGCAAACTGCGAAAGAAAAGTTAGAGGGGAAGAGGGTGCTTAAGTACTGCCTTGCTGTAGAAATGTTGGGACTCTGGCAAGTTGAGTTGCGCACTGTCACCTTGAAAATGTTCTTCTAGTTGCTTGGACGTATTGATCTTGGATGCGTCTGAAAGCGACCTTACTAACTAAGCTGCGCGAAACACAGCACCTAATCTAACAGACTGAGAATGAGCGGGTACCTATGCTTATGCTTATTGTGTAAACAGTCTCTCCTAAGTAGCTCTGGGCATTGTAAATATATGCCCTAATAACATTGCTTCTCTCTGGGGCTTTAATATTGAGGCGACTTTGCTGGATCTTTTTAGGGGTTTCTGCTTTGTTAAGAATTAGCTTATGCTTAGATAAGGGCTTGAATTTGAGGAAACTCTTGAACTTGGTAAAGCCTCTTGCCTTAGCTAATATCTTATTATCACTAATGCATTGGGGTTATTGCAATTTGGCTTACTGGTAGAGGGTCTATTGTTTTAGTTAATTATAGCTGCTCCTCTACACTAGCCTCCCTCTGCTATGCTTTCTTTTTCCCTGTAGGTAGTCCTGTGGCTTCAGAATAAGCTTTCCCGGTGAATTATTATCACGAATGCTATAATCGTCGTTTTCTGCGGACCTGAGCTATCTATGGTGGGTAACACTTGTAGCACTGGAAAGTCCGTTCTTCTACTGCCTATCGCCTAGGCTGTTGTTAAGAAATCTGAGGAGAAGTGTGATGATGCTTCTGGAAAGAACTCCCTTGAGCAGAGTAAATCCTAAAGGGGCCACATCCACTTCCGTTGTTTCACCCTAATGAGGTAACAGCCTTTAATACTGTAGAAATCGTCTGTATTACTTCCTTTATGGTGAGTGGCATCGTGGCCCTTTTAACACGGAGTAAGCTTTCTAGTATTGATGCGAGGGATGGACGCTAATTAACACTTTTGGGAATAAGTCTTTGTCTTATCGTGGTTTCATAATGACACGCCCCTAATAGACTGATGATATGTACTCCTTCCTTGTTGACACCTAAATGACACTACTTTTGGCAAAGTCCTTAACTGCTAAAAGTACTCAAGAGGCTGTTAGAAACCATATGATTAGTGTTTAGTATAAGCTTTTAGTGACTTATAGGGTATTTTAGCTAGCTTGCTGCTCCTTCTAAATATTGAGACTGAAACCTTAATATTAGCGTTTTTAGTATATTATGTTAATATGCTACTATTTATCTTGTACTCTCTGTGCTTTAGAAAGAGCTGTGAGATATTCTTTGAAGTCTTCTATACTTATATCAGGCTGGTTATTCTGGTAGACCTAATGTGCATAGTTAATGTTATTGAAAATTTGAATTTGCTTTGCAACCCTGGCTGGACTGTTGAGTTGTCGGCAAGCACACTCGGCTAGAAAGTTCTGAGAAATATGGTTGCTGAGATAAGGGGAACAAAAAGGACCTGGTTTGCAGGCCTTTCTCTAGCGCTTGAAATCCTGATGGCGGCCTAGAAATTTGAACAGTTAGTTCCTTAAATCCTACCTAAGGCTGTCTTAATTGTTGGATGTAATAGATAGTTGAGAGCAAAGAAAATATCTTATCCCTTATTATATTTGTTGTGTTGTTGGAAACTAACTTCGCCCCTACCACTAGGTTTTGTGGTAATACCTAACGCTATCTGTTTAAAGTTTCTACTAGCATAGAAGATCTCTAATGCTATTACGCTTCTTCTTAAAACTATAATAAGTAGCTTGACTATGGGGACTATAACGCTAGCCTTAGGTGGAAGCAAGTAGGGCATATCTATATTTAATAATAATGCAGCTGTTTATACTAAAGCAACTGAGGACGCTAGGATGGCAGAGCAATTTAGTCTTAAAGAGGTAATGCAACTTCACTGTAGAAGATCTGAGTTTATTAAAGTGGCCTCTCTAGGTATTACTGAAGTCCTATAGATGACTTTCCTCGTTAATAGACTTTCCTCGTTAATATAGTTAATAAGTTACTATTAGAACAGGCCTCTTTATTATCCTTTCCTGTCTGGCGGATATTATTAAGGTGTAAGCAATAGATAGCTAATTAGAGTAGGCGGTTATTTCTGCCTGGTAGGGTCTTAAGCATGTATATAACGACGTATTAATATCTGACGGTTTGATGCCTACTTTGCGGCACCTACGAGCAAAAATTCCATATTGACGTACACTGGCCCTTCTGATGAGGGTTTAGTACCTGTAAGATTTTCTGTGGATGGCATAGATGTCGTTTTTGCTATATGTGCCTAGTGCCATATGTGCCTAGTGCCATATGTGCCTAATAAGTCACGCGGGTATATGTGGCACACTAAGTCACGCTATTCTGCTTGAGTGATAGAAAATAAAACTATCTTGAGGTAAGCTTTTATGCGAAGTAGTGTTATAGTCTAACCTAAAGTCCAGCTTGATGGTGTTCTTGGATAATGTCCTTAAGTTGGTTAGTATTGTATACCTTGCAGTAATAATTATTAATGCTATTAAGCGTATTATAGATCTTTTTATGGTCGTCTGAAGTATGAGGAACTGTAGTATATTATTCTTAACTGCTATAAGGTTGACTAGATACTAGTTTTAAGTTTGATGATCTTAAATTGGCTGACTTGATAGTTTAAGCTAAAAGGTTTTCAGTTGCTGATGCTTAAGGCTGGGGTGAAATATTTACTTTTTGTGCTTAATTTATTGCTTTACTTAAAAAATATTGAGTGGTTGTATTAGATTTCTTGTGTAATTCTAGCTTGCTGAGATATCTGAGTTCTGGTAGGATAATATAAACGGCTTGGCTGTGGTAGACTCCTGATTAGATCCTGCTAACTTTATTATTTAGTCATAAGCAAAACCGACAGTCTTGCTGTATTAGTAGGCTGGCTAGGTTTGATTATTTCTTATATGCTTAATGATATTGCTGCTAAATTCTCTGACTTGCTGGTTGGAGATATATTGTTAAGTTTGAAATAACTTGAGGGGTTGTTGGGACTTATTGATATCATCCTATTTAATGACGGTTGTAGAACGCTATATCTGGTGGAGTACTGCTTAAGATGTCTGTTTTGTTCGATCTTAATAAATCTGAGAGTACCCTTTCCTTTAGTAAGAGCTACTTTGAAAGAGCTATCACACTTTAAGACGGCCCTACTTACTCTCTAAGGATGGGCATTAACGCTGTCTTAACCTGAACGCGTTGAAAAGTTCTGGTTGAGTACCCCTTGTAGTAGGTAGGGGCTTGTGATGAGTTTAATATTGTGTATGCTGATGGCCTATTTGAAATCTTCTTTATTAACGTGGAGATGGGAACTTAGATATGCATATTGCGAATTAAATAAGCTATCTTAGTGGTCTAACTCTTTATGCAGCAGCTTTTCCTAGGTATTAAAGCTGATATTGCTAAAGATATGTTTTGATGTGAGATAGTGGACTTGGATGTAAGAGTACTCTTCTGTGAGGTGTATTGTAAATTATTTTGTCCCTCAAAATCTGGCTTAAGCTGTTGCTGAACGATGAAAAAAGTTAGCTTTTTGAGAAGCTGGAGATGATTCTCATGCAATAGCATCTGAGCGTTATTAATTTTCTTGGGTGGTGTAGGACTTATACTATTTTAACGGTATCTCCAGTTTGGAAATTGTCTTACATCTTTATGAATCGCATCTGGGGGTAGAGGATATCTTCTATTTGTTCGGACGTACGTATGCAGCTATACATACTGTTTACTATAGGATCTTAATAATCTATTACTCTGATAGTGCTGTCTTCTAGAAGCTTGCGTTAAGATATAGATTGACTTGCCCTTTATTGAGGATAACTGGGACTTGATAGGTCTGCAGGCTAGTGAGGCAAATTTCGTTCTAATTTTTAAAGAAGCTAGGCTGTACGTCTTCCTCCCTTAGGTTATCGTTAAGACTGTGAACATAAGCTAGGAGTTAAAACTGGCCTTTAATTATAAATATGAACATAGATGAGATATATCGCTGTGGCTGTTTAGGAGCTTAGATAGCAGTAGATGGTTACTAGTGAGTTTGTTAGAGGAATATGTACCCTGAAGTGAGTCTTAACTTATAATTTCCTGTTTGACGTACTGAGATCCCTAGCGTTGAAGTATAACCCTGTGGAACTACTTCCACGAGGCTCCTGTCATTTTGTTGACAATTTATTTTGCTGGGATATATTCTTCTAGACTAATCATTTCAGGGTCCTTCTTAATTATGAAACTAAAAGGACACATATAGGATAGATAACTAGCTCTATTGACATTTCGATAGATCTGGGTATCGTTTGCGAATATATAGACATTGCCGCCTCTTCACTTGATTTCTGTATGTATCTTGGTAAGGCTACTGGGGAGAAGTCCTCCTTTTTTATGCCAGGCGTAGAATAAAAGAAAACAGCACCTCTCACCTGGCTGCTTAGTATGATTAAGCAGCTTAAGCTGGATATAAAGTGGATAGTTTTAATACCCCCAAACAGGTCACTGGACTGGTGATGAACACCGAAGCAGACAGATTCAATGTCAGCTTCTGCGAAGTGCTAGGAAAGGACCGCTAGTCTACGTCCTGAACGTAATAAATAATTGCTAGCAATAAGGCACTTATTCCTATGGGCTGTCCCCTCTCATGAAGACGCATGCAGACTGCTGTGAATGGTTCCACTCTTCTTGGGAGCATCTATGATACTGTAGAAGCTGTTTGATTCAGACATTTGGGTACTAACTCCAGCCTTGTTGGCGATGGCACCTTTTGTTTCCTCGCTACGTAATAATATGATAATGGCCTCCTTTTCGATCGTATTGTTGACACTAATGTACGATGAGTTAAGATCGACCCTAAATTGGGCGAAGCTATGAAGACTGTAATGAAATTAGTCTGGTGATTTCTGTCTTTCTAAGATATAAGTGTGTGAATTGGTGAGGCTAGTGATATAGGTACTGATCTGAAGATGGTGGCAGTAAAGATTGAGCTTGCGACTAAGGAGAATGTATTTGGCTAACTTGTTCACACTGCAGCTTGTGGTTGACTATAGATGTATTTAAAGTGAATTGTTTTGAAGTATGCTGAGATACTCTTCGCATGTGGAGATGACTGCTTCCAACAAGGCACATTTGAGAGTCTGTACCTAACTATTCGGCGCTACGCTGAGGCCGCGCATGTCCTATGTTTCGAGCTGGTTAAGGGCCTCAAGCTGGAACGAATGACACCTAAGTGTATTAAGGGCGTTATTATTGATGAGGTCTGAATTAACTCTTCTTGCTATTCTTAGCGCTGTTGAAGAGGGCTAAGGATTGCAGTGAAGAATCTGCGACGCCAGCCGAGCTTGATGCCCGGAAAGAAGCACTGCGGTCCTCTATCATGGCTCGATATTTCTGCGGGCCTTTGAACTCTAAGTTCAAAAAGCTGTGAAGTCTGGTCTATGATATTGTGTTAAGATGTAATTGCAAAAGGCTTCTGAGCTCTGAAAAGAGCTGCGCTTCACGGCAGAACGATTAACGACGGCAGTTGAAAACAAGAAAGCTGATGAGTTAACGCTATACGTGCATGTAATGCGTCTGTGATCTACTCCTTGATGTTTAACATGAAGTAACTGTTATCACAGAGCGAGGCAAATAATGAATTTTTTGTAGGTCTTAAGATAGTCCTAGGCGGCATAGCTGCTGCTCTCCCTCGCTATCTCAGGAGAACCTATATTGATAAATCTCAAAGTATATGAATATTGGATTGATAGTGAATAGGATTTTCGCCCTGTTCCATAAGATAATTTGCGTATGTTGGTGTGTGAGAAGGCTGGGATGGACCTTTTTATTGCTGTGGGAACAGCTTATATAGCTTTCTTGTTTGTATAGCTGCTTAGTATCTCTGGTAACGTGGTACCTTTTGGTATTGACTGTAGTGTTTTAGCTGATGAATCTACGATCTCTGGCGTAATCTATGTTGATGGTATGACTATGAAGGAGGATGTGATGATTGTGAGTGAGATCAGTAGCGAATGAGCCTGTAAGGGCTGTATGATTAAATAGCTCTAGGAAAGGTGACTAAAAGTTAATATTAATGGTTATAAAATTCGATCTATAGACTAAAAAATGCTAATATATCGCACACGTATTGCGATAGCAGAGTAAGATGTAAACTGTCGATTTGTTTTGATGTAAGATGTAAGATGCTGCGCTGGCTGAAGTATACGACTGCATAAGATATATTAGCTACTAACTCTACGCCTGGATGGAAAAGGAAGACTGCGGTTTTATCTAAGCTTATACTGGCGCTGCTGTAGTAGTATAAAAAGCTGTCGCCTTACTAAGCTTTGAGTAAGGCTGACTTATTGTAATTCTGCGACTAGCTGTATATTGGAACACTTCTAGGAATATGGCGGTTCTGTGCTGCTTTGTTGGTGTAAGGCCTTCTATGTATAGCTTGATTACGTTCTGCACTAAGCTGGATTTTAAAACTGTAGAGTGAACTGGGCGATGGTTTAGACTTTTAGTTATGTTTTCTAGCTGTAAGCTCCCTACGTTCAACAGAGTGGTGCTAAAGGACGGCAAGTAGATCAATAAATCCTCAGCTCTGGCGTCTGGCTTTTGGTCTTTTGGTTGGATATGTTAAAAGACCTCTGGGGCCTAATTAAGCTGTTAATAAATAAATAGTAGTAAAAAGGCTGAAGCTAAATGTATCGACTGGGTGGGGGCTAGGTATAGATGGTGGTGGGGGGTGTGAGGATGCTGTTGTGGCCTGGCTTGTTACTACTTTGATTAACTAGGACTATCTGAGATTACCTTCGCTAGGCTTAGTTGGTAGGGTGGACACTTATTGATGGTGATGATGCGCTGATAGTTATTAATATGCTTAATACTGTGGCCTGGGTATAAATTGTTGGCTATCTGGGTATTGTGGTAGTGTGAGTATCCTTGGGGATGAGAGACTTGTTCTGCCCTTAAAATAGAACCTTTCTGGAGTGAACTGCGAAGCCTCTGAAACTGCCCTGGGGATGCTGCTAAGCTCCTATCTGAAGTTATGCCTGAAGGGAAGTTTGGGAAGGCTGACTACTAAGGTTGCTAATAGGCCTACTAAAATTAGGAATTGGTTGAATTGAACGACTAGATGCTGTACGACTTGAAGTAAACGAAGGTGTATATGCTTAATCTGGTGGGTTGGAACTGGGCTTGTCACTAGGACTGGGGGTATAATGGAACTTCAGTTTGGAGTTGACAGAAGACTTCTCTTTGTATATGTTTTGAAATCGGGCGAGTATTTCCTTATCCCATGCGCTTGCTACCTTTTTGGGTACTATTGAGATTAACCACGGGGTCCTGCGTTTTGAAGCCGTCTGAGCTAATTGCGTATTCCTGGAGTTGCAAATTTTTGGCAGACTTGAGTGTTTGCGTGATAGGTATGAGCTCAGTCGACTTAACTCGCATCCAACTTGCATCCTCTTCTGGATTAGCTGGCTTTGATTTCTGGGCTTATTAAGACTGGCTGTTAGTTATGCATCCCACAGGCTGAGCTGGAGATGGCATAAGTGATGGCATAGCGGGCTTAGTCGGTTTAGTCTGCTCAGAAGGTGGACTTTTATTATTATATATCGATAAAGCATTAGGACTGAGATTGGGCTTCTTTAACTAGGCGAAAATATATCTTGAATCCTTCTGAGATCTCAGTTTGTCCCTCACGCTTGCGTTTGGGTTGTTCGTTAAGAATCTTAACTTCTAGTTGCTAGCGTCTTATCTCTTCGTCCTATTTGCAAGATCCTTCAGCCTGTCTCTACCGCTGCTTCTTTCTCTTTCCGACGCTCTTTATAATACCCTCTTTTACGCTTCATTTCATCCTTCTAGGTAGCTTCTATCTCGGCGATCTCTCGTTTCAACCTCTTGTGTTCAGTATCCTCTATCTTTCCGCCTAGGTGGAAGCTCGTTGTCCCCCTGAAAGGTCTGGAGTACCTTAATCCGAGTGAGAATGTCTTTTTTATTATTATAGAAACCAGTACACACGAAATACACCGCCTTGTCGATGTCAGTCGTGCCGCCGGATGCCAGGCATAGGGCCGTGAATATCAGTGCACGACCGTCTTCGGTAGGTAATGAGCCTGCCGCGCACGTCGGAGCGGCTTGGTCGGCAGTATATAGCTTCGACCGAACCTCACCATAGAGCATGAGCTCCCGGCTTCTCAGCAAGCAGCACAAGACCTGGTCCCGGTCGAGTCGGGTCCCATGGACCGTCCGGACCGCGGTGGGGCAGGCCCACTTAACTTCGGCCGTCGGCCGGTGCGAGGAGCATTCGCACCGTCACACGCTCCGTCGCGCGGGGCGGCGAATCAACTCTGGCGAGACCTTGAAGAGAACATGCATCAGCGTCACCTCAACCTCGCCTTCGAATAGGATACCCATGACGAGTGACCTGGAGCTACACCGTCCTTGGCATCTTGGCGCTGCGCGCACGCAGGTCCTTGACGTTGCGGACTCGCATCGGGGAGGAGTGCGACGCCTGAACGAGAGCGCATTGGGCGGTGCTTACAGCTCAACTGAAATGTTTCGGCATCGCGGACAGCTAAATCGCCTGTCCTGCACCGACGTGATCGTCAGAACTGTCGGTACTTGACTTGAATCCTAGCGGTTCAGACGCGTATTCTCGCTGAGACCAGCATGGATGAACGCGATTTTCCAGCTAAGATTCCGTATGTAGGTTATTTCAGTGGACGAGTGGCCGCTCGTAAGTGGGCAGAGGCCCGGCATCCATGAATCCGAGCACTCTGGTGGAGATGGTGGGATTCAAACCTTCCGTGTCGTTACGCCTTTTGGCCGTATGAGGATTTAATAACCCGCCATTTTCAGCCTCTCGGCCACGTTTCTGGTACTACTTAAGAGATTAAAAGACACTGCACATGCAGCGTAGATAGCGCGAGCGAAGGCGATTCGTTGAGGCATATATTCTGGCATGGCTCGGCCCGATCCTTTCACCGTCGTCCAACCATACCATGCCCGCTGCGACCGCAAAGGCACGGTCATGAGCGGGGCGGCTGATACTTCGTTTTGAGGAGTGTATAATTGCAAAGCATGGTAGCTTTCTCTAAGGGACGTGTCATTCCGCCTTCAGGGTCTTGGGTAGGTAGTGGTTTCTTTCATATGGGCGACAAAACTCAATCAAGCAGACATATCCTACTTGGCTGGTGAGCAACGAGCTATTCTATTGTTGAGGATCAGATCGATTTGATGATGCTTTGAGGAGCTAGGAACCTGGGCCTGTGGTCATTGTATCAGCTCTCATCAGGGCGTTTTGAATATCGTCATGCGTTTGTCTCTGCCATAACTCTGCAATCGGTCAGACGAAAGGGTTTTGATTATGAGACAGCAAAAAGGGAGGAGATCATAAAACTTCGAATATGTGATCCGCGGCAAGCTTTCTATTTGAGAAGACTGCGTGAAGCAGCGATATAAGGCTTCAAAAGCCATATTTCGACAAAATCAGATCGCGGGGAGAGCCAGCTGTGCCAATTATGCAGGCTGCGCCATGCTCTCTTGGACTTTTCTGTTTGAGCTGCTTCAGCCATCATATCTTATTATACCAGGCAGTCCATGGGGCCCATCCCAAGGAGGCCGATTTGACTAAGTGTATCTACCCCGAGGCTGGCTAGTGTTCGACGAAGAAACGGCCGGGATGTTCGGCTAGCCCCGCTCGCCATCCAACAAAATAGCCGCATTCTTGCACGTCGTTCATGAAGCTTGGGTGTGAGAAATTCCAGCCGTCGACTCCCTAGTCTTGGTCGAGCAAGCCGGAGTGTGCAGCATTCGAAGTACCGACATTCCGTAATGCGCAATCCAAGCCTTCGAATCTCTCAATAGCTATGAGGCCAATGGTTGTCTTTCTGCGCCATTATTGGTAGCCGCGGACTGGTTCTTTGTCGCATCCATCAGGGAAGAAAGTTTAACGGTAAGCGCATCATTTGGAGGATTTGACGGCGCCTCTTTGTGGGACCGTTGCGAAGTACACTCTGAAACCCCTCCCAGTGCCTTGTCCGCTGATTCATGGGCATTTAGTATTATGAGTTGTCAAACACTTCCCTGTAACCTGGACCAGGATTCTCGACCTCTTCTCCAACGCTTTGCCGTTAACCACTCCACCGCCGAAGCATCTTTATATAGTATTTCCCTGACGGCGATGGGTATCTGATCCCCCACCTCGGTTACAATATGATGATGATGACGCCACTGACGAAAGGGCTAGATGATACGGCTACTTCATAGAAATACAGGCTCATCTATTCGGCCTCACTCATGGCAGTGGCCTGGAATCTGGAGCGTTGAAACCAGTGTCAGTGGCGGGTACTCATCCCGTTTTCTCATTACATGCGGTTGCATCTGTCTGTATTTGTTCGATTCGCAAAAGGCATTGCTGGTAGAAAGATGGTACTCGGTTCAAGCGTCAAATCATTTTCGAACATGGTGTCTGTAATATCTTCGGTCATCTTTAAAGACTCATATGTCGTACAGTTGAACCCCAATATGAGTTTCAACTGAAACAATATACCTGATATCATTCTTTGGAGATGAGCTTCTGTGTAGCCGCTCGTATGCCTTGACAGGATCCCACAGACGGAGAGCGTCAAACGACAATATCGCACATCAGAGGGACAGATGTACTGTTCAGACTTGCTTATTGGCGGTCGCAGGATGGCTTTCTCGACGATGGGGCTACACTGCAATGTCCAACGAGTACGACGGCTGATCGCGAACAATTTCACGTCGTAAATCTCCAAAGCATCAATCTCACCCCCTTCATCTTTACACACTGTCTGAACATGCAGCTGAATACGCTCGCGAACTGAATCGAAAGGGAAGAGTGAACACGGCCCGATGAGTTGGTGCTTCAGAGCTTGATAAACCTGGGAAACAATGTGACTGGGGCCGTTAAAATTGATATAGTGTTGAATCTTGTTATGATGAAATTCCATTCAAGACTTTTTCCTTCTGTCCGTCCATAGTCATTCGCTTGGCTGCCAACGCTGTTTAGCCGGGCCGGTCTTAGACGCCGCAATGCCCGCGAGATCCCCCCCGCTCGCCAGGCTTCCAATCCTCATCGAGGGGTGATTTGCTGGCCTGTTGTTCGGGGGCCTCCTCGCTCCAATGGTATGGGCAGGCTTGAAGCTGGTTTGTCGCTGCCTCCTTCTCGCGGGCGATGACGTCAAGGAGGGTGCTGCGCGTCTACTTCCTCCTGTCGTGCGAGTTGTGCTCCTGCCGTGTCAGTTCTGCTCCTTCCAACTCCCAAGCTGCCAAGTCCATCATAGCAGCGTGCCTGCCGTTGCAATATTCAGGCAGGCCAAAAGGGGATGAGCTATTGTGGGTGCCAACGTGTTGCTTTCCTGATGGGCAAAGCTAACTGCATCATCGAACATCCAACTCCCATCGACTCTCACGCTGTCGCAACGCACCCCATCCAAACGACAAAGAACGAAAGCGAGATCACATACTCAGCAAAAACGGCTCCGTGTACCGCCACGTACCAACCATGCAGACTGACAAGGTTCCTAAATCCACAGCCCCAGCGGAGGGCACTGCTCCCAAAACACCAGAGAAGATAGCCAAGTTCGCGCCACTTCCCGACGAGGCCGAACCAGACACCCCAAGCGTCACCGCGCCCCAGACACCTGCCGATTTCCGCAAGGCAATGGCTGCACAGTCCCCCACGAAGTTGGGTCTATTGAGGACGCCGGCAAGACGATTCATGCGTACGATGCGAATGGAGACGGAAACGGTACCTGCGGCGGCAACGCCCAACATGTTCAATACCCCACCACGGCGGCCCGGCCGTACCCCGGCCACAAGACAATTTGTCGACGCCGACACCGCAGACTCTCTGCCACCTGCGACGCCGACCCCAGCGAAGCGAGGTCCATCGTTGCGACCAGACTACGTTCCCAGATCTTCCGATGTTGTGGCTGAAGCTCGGCGCCTACAAGAGGCTGAGAAGGCCACCGTCAGAGCAAGAATGGGAATGGGTAATAATGACGACCGTTCTTCCAGGGGCGGAAACCGGGGAGTCTAAGCACGAATGAGGCAGGCAATATCCTCACAAAACTCCACATTCCACCTGATGCAGCACTTGGTCGCCGTCAAACAGACCCAAACAAGACAACAAACATTCGACTTATCATACGCGTTACGATATGGCCATCCTTGGCTGGGCACTCTTCTGGGCCACCTAATCCCTATTTTTTCCAAAAGGCCAGCTCAAGTGGTCCCTCATTCCTAAACAGACTATTGTATACCCTTTCGGGGTCTTTTCTGGCTGAAACAACTACCGTCCAAAACCCCTGTCCCTGAACCATCACCATCCTTTGTGTCTGAAGGGCGAAGAGCGCATCAGCGAGGCCGATGATGCAGACGGGATGGAGATGACATGAGTTATGCCATGAAGCCAAGTCGATGGATTTACACCGATGTGGGGTGGTTCTCATCAGAAAATATGAGAACCTGCGTCTAGCTATGCACTGCCCGTGCTGCAGTTCGACGGCTTGCAATTGACGACGGAGCGGTTCACGTGGGATCCTCAATGGGGCGCATGGGTAGCGCTAGGGGCCAGGAACAATCAATGGTCCTCTCGCCGCCTTGCTCTGACGGAGGCCACGGCTTGCGGCGGCGTGTGGAGGCTTGTTTTCAAATTGGCGCGACGGATATGAACTTATTCTCTCTGACTGGTATTCTTTGATGAAAGCAGAACATTCGCGATGCAGAACGAGGCAGAAACGCCGGGATAATGATGGTATTCATTCTGTACCTGGCTGAAATAAACCAACATAGTCAAAACAATTTCTCTTTTCGATGAATTCCGGTCTGTATGCATGTCTTGAGTAACTTTCATCCATTCATTCCTTGCGCATAGCTCCTACACCTCCTTGTCTGGAGCGATTGCTCTCGGTGCACGACATGAGCTTCTCGGCGAACCTGTTACTCTTCTGGGTCTTTGCTTTTCCTCCCTTTGGCGTCATTGATTGCGACCGCACTTTGATGAATCTGCAGGTTTTCTGGCGATGAGGCGTTTAACCTTGGGTTATCATTTGTGGTCTTGTTATTTGATCGTAAACGATAGAAAACACATCACCCCCCTGAATATGAGAACAAAATGCGTCTCGGGGAAGCGGAGATCTAATGGTCATCAATTAATGATTGTCGCTGCAGCAGTGTTCAATTCACAGCCAGTCGAGCAGCTTCAAGACGAGAACTATCAATAACTACAGCCGAGACAGCTACCATTTAAGATGTTTTCAATACATGAACCATGGGAATATAGCTCATCTCGAGCATTTACTGCAGGGGATGACCTGCGAGCAGCTGCATGGGCGGAAACGGGAAGTTCACGTGTCTATCATAGCGGCGCATGAGACTCGTCTCCGACTCAACGATGTTTGAGACATGCTGAGGCAGCCATCTCAGGCAAAGCGTCAACAGCTTTCACTTCCGCGCCGTTTTGGGGGGCAGCAGTGTGGGCTTGATATTAAGTTGCGCACTTTCAACAGACTTCGATTGGGATACTCCGAGGCTCGGAATTGACGGCTGGTACGAAATATATTGCCCCTCCTTGGACCCTCTGAACCCGATCTGTGTGGTGCTTTTCCAGTGCTGGAGCTTACTTCTTTCCTGCTCTCAACTGACATCAAGTTGATAATACCCCTCCAAGCTGCGACAAAACGGGACCTCGGGAGCTTTCGCGGTGTTCGGTCTTCGCTGATGCTTGTTCGCGCGCGTGTCCGGCTTGCACACTGCGGATGGTTCAGAGTTCTCCCATGAATCGACAGACAGCCGCTTCCACAGGGGTATTGGGCCGCGAGGGGAGTTTCTATGAAGCGAGCATCACCATTCTGGTTGCCAATGCCCCTTATGCAAAGCTTAGCGTCATCCAGGCCTGAAGAAGCAGCTGTTGGCCGACCTGAAGCCGGAGGATTGAGGCATAGTCAGAATTCTCCTTGTTGAGAAAAGGCCATCTGGTAATCATACTAGTAGAGAGAAGCATGTTCAAGGCGGATTCCCGAGAATATTTGAATTCATAAAACGTACAAGCTCGTGGCGTTCTGAGTGCTCGCATTAGTGTGACGGAGGTCGACAGTGAGGAATCATTGGCACCAAGCCGTTTCGTTCAGAGTGGAGGGAGAGTCATACGAATTGTCCGCACCTCCTCCATTCCAAGAATCAATCACATTCATGCTATTTCCCATCAAATGCTCTGTAGTTCCATCAAACACAATACCAGCCACAATGCCCTATAACGCCTTCTTATGGCTGCGATCGATTTTAGGCGTGTCGATACGTTGGGGGTGTTTCGGATTGCCTGACATGCAAGCATGATCACTTGGCACGTTCTATGGATGTGAAGCTGCGTCGTATCGCAGGCTGGGAGATGCCAGCGTCAGAGGCGCCATCTTGCTTTCACATGTCTTGGGCTGATTCCTCCTGATCTTGGGGCGTCAGTTCCAGCTACTCCCAGGAAGTCGTTACATAGTCAACCTTTCACTCTCCAGTTCCAAGAGGCCTGTCGAACTCAGATGGCAGAGCATGCGTGGCGTTGTGGTTGAACCAGAGGTGGCATCCCGTTATGCTTCCCTCAAGCTTGGTCATGGGACGAGGTCGTGAATGAAACAGAACCGGGGGGCGAATCATGTGTTTTGCGCTCGATTGGTCGATTGCGAGCGTCGGTCTGTCTCATGTTTCCTGGAACCGGTATGTTTTCTTCCCCTTCCCTCACTATGAGCCCTCCAAGCCGGTGACTTGAATCCTGTCATGAAGCCTGGCCTGTGTACTGCTTTCATGAGGAGTTCTTCGCATCATCTCCAGCGCGCTGAAGTGGCAAGCAGAGTGAAGGTTGGCTTCAGACAAGATCCAGGCCAGCTGCACCACCCGTGGGAGTGGGACCGCACGTACGTATACAGATACTCAGAGGCAGCTCCTGCGCCTACCTGAGCTCTTCACGGAGCCCTTTGGGATTCTGCATCTGTCACCGCTTGTGTTGCTCATCTTCCGCGCGACTGGGCATCTCGCGGTCGGGTCCGTGTTCCGGGTTGAAAAGATGGTAAGGCATCACCTTCCTTCTTGAATGAATCTTTCTTCCCTTCTAACTTTTCTTCCGCAGTTTGCCGCCTGGAGGCGCACCTTGTTGACTGCCGTATGACTCTCTTAGGGTTAGGCCCCCTCCTTCTTGAATGAATTGAAGGCTGGCAGGTATGAATTGACCGCAGGTAAAAGGAGCGCAACCTCAAGGCAACCAGTTCACGTGCTCCATTGTTGACTCACCTACCTCCCGCACCTGGACACTGAAGGTGCCTGCCAAATGAGCGGACCTGGCTCCGACACCACAGACCTACGGGCCCAGGGCAAGGAAAGTCACAGGCGGAAACCGCCTACCTTGGGCAGGAACGCACCCCTCCACAGCAAGATCCAACCAAAGTGATGGCGTGTTATTGTCGCAACTGGGAATGCTCTGGCCAACAACTTCACAGCATCATGCCACGGGCCCTACGCAGCGATGATGGGTTCAAGTCACCGAGACAGCTATCCGTCAAGGGACCAAGCCCCCAGGCAGGACCACAGGCTCGCCCCCTCCACAGCTATTTGGATGGATCTCATGAGGGTGCTGCTGCGGTCTGTGCGTGGGTGTCGACTCTTTCTACAAAAGAATCCGCGGCGGGGACTAGCTTTGAAAATCCAACCATCCAGGTGGTGTCATCTAACGCACGGGACCCACTCTCCCTGTGGCGCTTCAGCTGATTGGCCAGGCGCAGCATTCCTGTGCGAAATTTCGCACAAGCCCCATAATTAGGACTGAGATGTCAGAAATCATTGGCCGAGTCGCCGTGGCTGGACAAGTCGCTTACACATGACTGCGCGTAATCGACGCGTCGGTGCACGTGGCGATCCACCAGAAAGGCGGGACCTTCACTAAGGTATTTATCGCTTGCAGCACCTAACACATGACAGAACTGCCATTGATGGCTGACCTTGAGCAGCAAGGCGGCTCGAGGCAAGTCCTGCGGCCAATCAAGGAGCCGTACCGTCCTGCGGAGATGGTATGGGCAGCCACAGCTGTACCATCCTGGAGAGATGGTATGGGCCCTCGCCCGCCACAGCTGTTGGGTGCACGTTAACACATGTGTTGGAAACTAACACATGTGTTAGTCATCATGTCCTCAACCCACCATACCACCCGGCAAGTCCTGCGGCCAATCAGGGATCCGTGCCATCCTGGAGTCCCGTACCATCCTGGAGAGCCGTACCAACCTGGAGAGCCGTACCATCCTGGAGAGCCGTACCATCCTGGAGAGCCGTACCATCCTGGAGAGATGGTACGGGTCCTCGCTCGCTACAGCTATTGGGTGCACGTTACTAACACATGTGTTGGATATGAACACATGTGTTAGTCGTCATGTCCTCAACCCACCATACCACCCGGCAAGTCCTGCGGCCAATCAGGGAGCCGTACCATCCTGAAGAGATGGTATGTACCATCCTGGAAAGATGGTATGGGCCCTCGCTCGCTACAGCCGTACCATCCTGGAAAGATGGTACGGATATTGCACCTGCACCTGCACCTGCACCATGCTCAGGGCAGCTCCTGCGCAGGTTCGCCGTGGGGCGCCTGTGACTAACACATGTGTTGGACTGTACCACCTGCTGCCGGACCTGAGATTGGCCAGGTTATTGCATCGCACTTCGGCCGTGTTGCGATTACCTCCCAGTGAGACAGTGAGATTCACGCCGGGGATGTGCACTGCGCTGCACTGCGCTGCACTGTACCACGACCTGCAACACATCATGACGCAGGCCGCCCGCTGCGCCCTTGAATCACCAGAGCACCGCACCCAACAGCACCTAACAGCAACGACGGGACATCCGCACCCTACGCGCCTACACCACAACCGACATCGCCACCAACTCGCTGCGCTTCGCTAACAACATCGCCAATCCGTCCCTCGTTGGCTTTACACCACGTTCTATCCTTCTTCCTTTGGTGATGCATCAAAGGCTCCCAAAGTTTGCTACCTTCTTTTCCCCTACCTGCCTATCTACCTACTACCTTGCTCTTCGCCTGAGCTGGCTGAGATGGTCGCTTGTGCGTTGCAGCATAATGCTATAGCATCTTGCTGAGAGTATTCTGCTTACTTTTTGGGATAAACACCTTTCTGCAATGTCGGAATGCGATTAGTACTGTTAACCGTTTGCATATATCTAGACCTGATCTGGTTCTTGCTAATAGCGACGCGGTCGACGGGCGGTCGACCGTCGGTGGCTAGTCGACCGCGTTCGGATTCCCACTATTAAGGTTTTCTCTCCTTTAATTATCAGACCACTATCGTTCTTAGTGCACTCGGACCAGAGTTCGAGCTCGACCTGGATGGCAACGAATCAATTCCATTGACTTGACTTAGGCAGCGACGACATTGCCACGCTCTATACCGCCTGCGAGAGCATCTCCAAGCTGTTCTTTTATCATTCTCTCTCACACTCTTCGTTAGAAAGACGCTAATTTCTTCTATTCTCAACCAGTAATCCATCCGCCTAGGTCATCCTGCTAGCCACCGATGCAACTCCGACCCTCCCCTGAATACCGAAGTCCATCCAGGACATACAGACGATGACGCTAAGACTACGCCTGCCCCTGAGCCCGCCTCGAATGAGGTGACTCACCCTGCAGAATGTGGAAGATCTGATAATAATACTAATAAGTTCTTCCTCTCCACTAACAGCCTAAACTGGATGGGGATCATGGCTTCTCCGAGGACGGCTTTTCTTGTGAGAGTCAAAACAACAGTCCATCATTCGTCTGCGAAGACGGACGGCTTGTCGCATAGTTTTAATGGTACGCTAGAATGATATGATGTGTGCGATGTGGTAGAAGCAGAGGATCTCGCGCGAAAGACCCAGAGAACGTTACGAACCTCACCTGGACACAGCTCTCTCTGGTAGCACCCCGTAGAACACTGGAGGTCGGTGCTGCGCGCATGGGTCACTGCAAAACTGCGACGATCACGCGTGTCGACCGACTAGATTTCCTTCCGTCGATCGCAGACTACGTGTGTGTATGGTGGTATCCGAACGAAGGGCGAAGCCAGACATGCGCTACCCGGGAATGGACTGGGCATGTGGATCGCCAACGCCGAAAGGTTCGTGAAAAGATCGTCGGCAATGAGCTCCCTCTAGTCCGAAGTAGGAACGTGTGCAGAGGATTGACTGAAGACTCCACACAAGATTAATCGCGCGCCTGCTGAGTAGCCACGAGCTCATCTGCTCGACTTCGGTAGGACCTCTCAATTCTCAGCAAGCCCAGTGTTGGCTCAGAGCACCTGGCGATGAACATGGCAAGCCTGCGTGGGGAGAATTGGTCGTGTTGATCTGGATGAGTGTGTAGAAGAGAGGGTTTCGCAAGAGGGGGCCACCCTCTACGATGCCATCTTCGATGATTGCCTAGTAACCCTGCTAACGCTGCCAGCCAGCGTATGCCATCTAAGCCTACGTAGCCCACCCACAATCACTCTAGATTTCCTGTCATTTCGCAGATAGGGGCCCGGATTGGACAAGCGTCAATCTTGCGGCGTGCCGCCTGCGCCACCCAGGGGGTTTCTTGTAGTAGGGGAGGCATCGAGAGGCCTTCCGGGAGAAATGGGCGTCGGAGAGCTTCTTACGGCACACGAGACCGGCCTTTCGCAAGCGGCTCCTGGTGAAAAGGCGTTGTCAAGCACCCCTCACGTCCTCATTTAGGTAGCAGGCAAGCATTACCATGGCACAGTCACGTAGAGCTTGCCAGGGACCGCCGCAGCTGCCAGGGCTTGTCCATCCAGTAGGCAATTCACAACTTGGTTGCTTGCCTCATCTCGAACGGAGGATTGATGTAGTTAACGGAGGGAAGTTGACAAGCAGAAGGGTTGGAAAAAACGTGATTTTAGAGACAGCAGCCAGCTGTCGAGAAATCTGCTGTCCCCCCTGAGTGGGTTAGTTGTTGCCGCCGACCGAGCATATGTAAGGTAACGGGCCGGGCGGGGTAACTGCCGCCGGAGGTGCAAGTGGGTGTTTTGTGTAGGTGTTGATGGTTGATGGAAGATTTGACGCAGGTAGGGGCGAATGTTGAGGAGGGGTAGGGTAGGCTTCTTGCTGTGAACTCGTTCTGACGTGGGAAGTGGCTATTAGCGCGAAAATGCGCTTGAGTTGGCGAAGTAGGGGAAAGTCAGCCGACGCAACGCCTCTTGAGACGGAGGGTCGAAGATGGCGTCGGCGCGAGGTTGCTCGAACCTCCGAAGAGCCTACCGCTCTAGCGCAAGGTGAATATTTGAGGTTTTTGCGTGGTGGACGCTCCCAAAGAGGGTCGAGGTCAACTCGACGCTTCTAGGGATTTCGAGGAAACGCGCGGTTCTAATGGCATCTCTATCGTGGCTGTGAAGCAGTTGGCGCGCCTCCTTCCCTTTGCAGACCCTGCCGTATCCCAGAAGACTTCAGTCCGGCCTCACGCCAATCCGGCCGCTTGGGAAGCCAGCCTCATTGCAACGTGAAGTACACCGAACAACAGATCAACTTCATCGCATATTTCCGCCGTGATCGCAGCCTGCTGTAGAATGCTATTGACGCAAGGTTTACCACCGTCTTTCCACGGGACGCCAAGCAAGGGTGCAGGCGCAGTGCTTCCAATCTCCAAGGCATCTGTTACCGCCAGGACAGGCAAGTCCCGACAAAGGACAATCATGGTTTTCTTTTTCGAATTTGATGGCAGTGACAACTCACCTCTCTCCAGGCAGGCCAGACAGACCACCCCGTCGAATGGTCTACTGGCCACGCATCCCGAGCGAGCCAAGTTGTACGCATGGGTTTTGCCTAAGCACAAACGATGGTGCGAGAGCCTTTGTACGTGCTTTCTGTTTCTCCCACGGCCCCGCCTTCTTATTCTTCTTCTTCTCAACCTCCCTCTGCGAGGACGCAATTGGATGTGCGCGGCAGAGTCAGCTCGAACACTAACACAATCCACAGGCCGCAGCAGAAGACAAGAGCATTAAGGCGCAAAACATCAGAGAGGTTTTCGGCAACGCTGATGGAATCATCGTGGCTAAATTTACCACTGTTTCAATATCCTTAATAAGGTTGCTTATTTTTTACATATTACGCAAAAGACACAGTCACAAACACTTATCGCTGGATTCAGACGTCTTGTGCCTGGAAACCCATCTACATCACAAGTAGGTTCCCCGAGTGGGCAGCCAACCTGCTCGGCTTCGGTCCTTCTTTCCCCGCGATGAGCAGAATTATCCCAGTCGAGCCAGGAATTGCATGGACTAGGAGCTCGCGATGAGAGTAACAATTCCTCCCAGCACGAAGAAGGCACCATAACGGCGAACAACTATTACTCCGCTCGTCGTGTTCAAGGTTCTCCAGCGGCACGACACCAGCAGTCCTCTTTCCAACCTTCCGAGGTTTATCAGTCGTAGTACAATGACGAGACCATCGGCACTACCGGATACAACAATCATCATCAAGCTCCACTGGTGCTGGGGGGATGGCATCGCGCACGAACAGGCCATTGCGTGACCGCGACAGAAGGCTGGCAATACGCCAAGTCCGCGGCTTCCACACAACAGGGCTCCGTTGGAGCCAGGATGCAACTTTCAGGTAACTAGAGGAGATCACCACCGCGATTTACGCTTTTGTAGAGGGGTACCGATGCTGGACCCGCCGGGAGCCCTTCTGACTCGGTCCACGACGTCTGCCGTCTCTCCGCCGTGCCCCTGTGTCTGTAGACGGAAATGACTGGCGCAAGACACATGAGGCCAGCTGAATGGCGACCAGGGTGCGCATGCGGGGCCTGCAGCGCACGAGAACCAACACTGCGGTTCGACCATCTGTCTGTCGGCCGACCACAACTTGGCCCGCGAGTCAACCGCCCGCGAACGTTGTCGGTGGCTCAGGGTCGAAATGTCGGGGGGCTGCTGGGGAGAGGCAGATGCCCCGTTTGGTCCCAACAACAACAGTGGTTCAAGAGGTCGCAGGATTGCTTCCCTTCCCGAGCAAGCAAACAGTCTCAGTGTCCCGACAGACTGGTAACGAATGCCCCTGGCACGCTTGGAGTCCGACTTTCCTTCCTGGATTAAGAGACGGCATCATGCTGTCTGATTGCGCCGTATCAAAGACGATCACATCGCCTCGATGGTGTAAAGAATGCCCATAGCATGCACGCCAGCTGTCGTTGTTGCCCGCGCCCGACTTTCGTCCCTTCTCGTTGACACCGTCGACCTGTTGCAGCTCAAGACTGACATCATGGAGCCACATCGACGACGCCCCCGGCGGCTTGGCCAATCGCAGCGTCTGGTCCAAAGACCCCAGATCAAGACCCAGCAATTCAGCGCCAATCCTACACGGCGCGAAACGCCTTTTGCCCAAGAGACGGAGGGCCGGCACGAGTGCATCATCTCCGACACATGGATGCCGTCAAAGTGAAAAGAATTTGATTTTGATTGTTTCGGTGGTTGGGAAAGCCAGAGCCGCTACGAAGTACAGGACCTCAAGTATGCGACGTTCACAGGAACCCCAATCCGAGCCACGGTCAAAGGCGTGCTGATGTCTCTAGCCTCCTGTCGATGATGTCGGTAGTTCGAGAGCTTCAAAACCAGATAGCTCGCTCGATCCAGGAATTGGCAACCGCCGTTTCCGAGATGAAAGATGGAAATAAAGGGCATCTTAAGGCACCTGTTGGCGGTGAGTCAATTGATTGCATCTCATGAGAGACGGGGGCTAACGTGCTGGGAAATCTTGAGCAGTTGGAGTCGAAAGAGTTGAAAGTAAACCGTTTTGTAATTTCGGTTGAAGACACTGCAGCCTTGCCGATAGACTAGGACAGCATGGCGGGACAAGTATAACGGTCGCGATGGAAGCGGGTATGTGTCAGTGTTGGGGAAAAGAGTTGGGTCTTTGTTGTATGTAGTCTGATCTGGGACGCATCCCTGCAAGAGAGTCAAGTCAGGCGTACGCCAATTTTCAACTGTGTCATACAGCTCCCATGACGAGAAGGCGATGCATTATGGTCTGGCGGTCGAGCCATGCAAATTGAAGGAAAACAAGCTTGTAAATGAGAAGTGCGAGCTTAATGACTGTCTCGCTTTCCCCTCGTCCTGAAGCATCCTTGACGTCACCCATGCACGACCTAGAACGTGTAGGGAATCAGGTTCTGCGCCGTTACCATGCTGTCGGGCCGGACCAGGGGGTCGAGTGCTTTGCGCGGAGTCTCCTCCACGCCTTCGTGCAGAAAGAGGAAATGAGCCCGGAACCGAGGAGACAATCTCCATTGGGGTCTTGTTAGGGTCCGATCATACCTCTCGGAATGACAATAGGCGGGTCCGCTATTCGCCCAACGTCTGATAACAACCAGCTTGGCGTGTGGGATGACCACAGATGCCTCAAGCCGAGTGCGTCCGCCCAGCGAACGGCTTTAACCGAAGACGCAAGCCTTGCAGGGCTGGGAGAAGATTAGGCCACTAGGCAGGCATGTATGATTATCAAGCGTGATGTTCAGCCAAAGCCCATCCCCAGAGCGTCTGGTCTGCCGGCATGCGTAGGGCCCTGCAGGCGCAAGGCATCACGTGCGATCCACTGACAGCGACTACGTCTGTTTTGACAGCATCTCAGTTGAGCTGGTCACTGCAAACTAGGAGAAGTCCTGCCGAAAGACTTTCGTCTCTGCCATGATCAAGGCAAAGAGTGCCAAGGGCCCGTGTCAAGTTCGGGATCATACATAGCACATTCAAGCCGTATTGAAGGCCTAAATCCGGGCCGTGCGGAAACAACGACCTACGAATGCTTCACCAGCTTCGAAAATTCTTGCTTGTGTAGGAAGATGTTCACTCGCAATGGACGCTAACGGTCTTCGACATGCAAGCAGAAACTCTGTTTCGTCGGCCTTACCAAGAATAGCAGTGATGTCTCTCGTCGGATGCTGCTACTTGACTGAATTGTCCGTTGGTTTGCTCCACCACACGACTCGAGAGGGACGGCTCTAGGATGCTCACAGCTGTTTTTTGGCAACGAAGGCGCACGTCGCAACATATTCCCGCGGCGTACTGTTTTCTGGTCCCATTCTGTCCCCGATGACTAACAAGAAGGTCCATCAAATCGTTTGTTATCTTGTTGATGTGCGAGTGAGAACAATTCTGGAGCACCACTGGGCGCTGTCAGTTGTCCCGACCACCCTGAGACATGAAACCTTTCGCCTGCCATATTGAGGTATGCGCGAACGACTTAATCTCGTTTCGAGAGCTACAAGCTGATCAAATGAGCCCGCCGGTGACCGACGAACGCGAAGCGATTCCAGTGCACACCTTGTTCATCATGAGACGGCGCTTTGCGTTGCGTTCTGAGCTTTCTGTCACGAATACGAGGAATTGAAACTGTTGATCCCAGGGGTTGATAGTAACAGTGCTGGTGTCAGTGAGATTCCCAGCATTATTGTAACACCAGTAGACACATGCTAAAGGGTACTGCTTTGGGAGAAATAGTCAACGCGAAGTATGTGATTTGTATGAACGTTGGTTGTAATGTACGCTACTATTGGACTCCCTTCCTGTGTCGACAAGTCTAGAAGAACAACACCTCCACGATAGCAAGCTGGCTACGTCGAGAAGCTTTGTGTTCAACGTATCATCTAGCGCAGCTGCGTCGCCCGCATCGACACCGTCAACTGCCTCGTACTATTCCAAAAATGCGTATAGTGAAGTTCAGAAGATTGGCAACGGTACTGAGGAGAATAAGGAGCTCAAACGCAGCCATTGTTGTGGGAGGGGGCTCGATATGCAGATGTGCGTGCGAGGGAAACAGTCGAGTAAGCGTGCTGCTTGCGCCGCAGATGTGTCGGTCTGGGAGGTCGGTTCAAAGCTGCAGAAACGAGTTGGACAGCGGGAAAGACGGCTGAGTGGTCGTTGCGAAACATGGTGGCTGGGACAGAAGTCACGATGTGGTTGAGCACCCAGCTGTGACCGGGGCATGCCACAACCACAACATGCCTTGTGGCATAGCCACTTCTAGACCAGCAATCCTTTCGACCGAGCATGTTCCGCAGTCAAGTCCAGTATAGACCACAGTCCATGCAGACGACCTAGACCACAGTCGAGGGTGCAGATCGTGGCGGGGTAGTCTGTCTTCGAGAGAGGTCACACCCAGGGCGGACCGCATTGCGACGGCCACTTTCGGCCGGATCCGCACTTCGCTAGGAGCGGAATATGACTTCGGAGCAGGAAATCAGCCCCCGTGGGGCGAAACGGAACATGGGATGGTCAACATCTGGAAGTTGTGGGCCCAAGGCCGACCTCAGTCTGGCTCCAAGCCATATGTGACAACGTTGATGCTCTGCCGTCCCAAACAGGCCCGGTCAAAGTTGCGGGACCCTTGACGAAGCACAGTTACCGAGAGGCAGCACAGGGCCGTTGCAACCATGGCCAGCCGGCCGCCAAGAGAAAAGGTCAGCGCCGAAGAAAGAAAAAGCCAAAGACAAGGTCTGCAAATCCGGCAAGAGCGCCGAGGGGAAAACCATCCAGTTAGGCGAAACGTCCCGGGTGTTTTTCACCATCGTCGACTTCAACCCGACGTGTGAGCGGCTGGAGGGGGCCGTGTACTTCCCCGAGGGCCAATACATGCCGGACGTGAATGGATTTGTAAGTGGGACAGAGCCGAGCCACGTCGGAAGACAGGACACTGACGCGAAGCGACGCTTTGCAAGTTGGCCGAGCTGCTGAAAGACTCGTGTGACAGGGGACCGGGGTACAGCCCACAGCAGGCCCAGACAAACCGTCAGCCGCGCCAGCCGTCCAGGGCCACTGTACGCGTCGGAGGTGATGTGCGGACTGGCAGCAGTGAGGTCGGCGCGGCCGCAGAGAAAACAGATCATACGAATAAGGCCGTGTCCCAGGCCCACGACAACAGCGTCAGCATCAACGGCGCCGGTTATGCTGGGGAGGCGGCAATCAGCCACGTCGGGACACCATGCGCAGCCAGGCGCGGGGAGTGGAGAACCGTGGATTGGCCCCAGGTTGACCGGCGCATGGCCGACGACTCGGCCCTCCGAAATACTGGCCGATGTGTCATCAAGCAAGATATGCCCGATGATGCTGCCGCTGATGGCATCCGTCGGGTGGCTACGTCGGTTGGCATGTTCGGTGCGCACGGCGTTTCCAAAGCAGTGAAGGCCGGGTGCAAGGTGGAGAACGGGCAATCCGGAGACGTCTCCGAGTGGGAGACGGTTTATACGCAAGACACAAGAGCTCCAGCAACAAGAGCGGCGCGCGCCGGCCTCTCCAGGACGCAAGCGGCCGGGTTTGCAATGCTTTCTGCAGCAGGTGTCTCTGCACATGCGGCTTGCATCCCGCCAGGAACGGCTACTGCCGGACCGGGTAGCTCATCAAAACAGACGGCGGAGTTCGTCACAGTGGAACCGCGGGCGATAAGCGCGTGTAATCCGTGTGTCTGAGGCTGGCCACTGTAGTCTCGCAGTAGATGAATATTTGTCATTATTGGGAGCGAGATCTCTACCACGGTTTATGGATATATTCGAACTGTGCTTTTGCCCGTGCTTTGATTTTATCAAATCAGTTTAAGAGCGATTGCGCCTTGCAAATCCAAACGTATATCTGAGGAGGTCTAGATGTGCCCTCGGAAATTGAATCTGGTTTGTTCCCAAGTTGCGTCTGCTATACCAACCAATCTCAATGTCTGTCTCCCTCTCTCCAGTACGCAGCTTCATCAAGACAGCGCATCTGTGACGTAGGGGGCATGAGGCGCATCGGGTAACCATTAGGGGATGCCCGCTTTCTTGTTCCCCTCTCTCAGAGGTCTCAGAAGACATAAGTGCTGGGCCGGCAGCCCGCTTCTTCGAGCCCGGTTTCATTGGCGCATTGCAATCCTAACCATGCCCACGTCCTCAGGATCGCCAGTCGGAGTACGCTTGGCCTCCTTGCGACAGCACATGCAGCGGATCTTGCTGACCGTCGGCGTATCCATGACGGAAACTGGTATATGTGGATGTTTCGGATGTCGGTGCTTTCTCCTGTGCTGGTCGGCGCACGGCATAGGGAATATGAGCATGTGAGATGATAAAAGAAAAACAAAAACAAAAGGAGAACGTCAAGTTCATCTGAGCCGCCTGACTGGCTAAATATAAGCTTAACTCGCTTCTGAAAACTCCGGCCACGGTTGTAATGGCTCTTGCCTTCGAAAGTAGCTGTTCTTCATGGTGAGAACGGCCGGGAAAGAAGGAGGTTGTACTAAGTAATATCGATTTCCAGCCTTACCTATCAGCCCGAGCTGGACTGCCGTGAGGGATAAATGCCGCTGTTCTCTTGAAGCCTACCGAGTTGCAGAGATGGCGGTAACAACTCCTGGCAACCTGTAACGATGTTGGGAGAAAGGGCCGACTGGCGTACAGTACAGCGACTGATATCATTGTATTGCTTTAACTGTCCACCCCTTAATAGCGCCGATCCAGCTGTTGTTTAATGCTCAACAGGTGAAACTTCCAGATCACCGTAGTGCAAGCTTGATATCGCGCTCTCACGTCGCTGCCCAACTTCGGGTCTGACGATCAGTGACATACATCGCCGAGCTATCTCCAAGATTCTGGGACTTCCACTTCAACTGTAAGATTTCTCTTCATGTCTGGAGTTAATCAAGCTCACCGAGTTTATACTAGCGGTGTCTTCCCGAGACATGACAGCGTTCATCATCGCAACGATCCATCTCAACTTATGCGTCGGCACGATTTCTCATTTCTCTCAGGAGCGGCCTGATCTCAATACCATACTGGGCGAGCTCCTGAATTTCAGCGCCCGTGGAGATTTCATATTGACAGAGGTTGACCGTGACCTCGATGCGCGAAATCTGGAGATCATCGCGACGATGGAGACCGACGGGTCCTTCATCCTGAACACGCCGACCTTGGGCGCCGCTAAAGCAATGCCTCCTACATCGCCGTTGGCTGGCATGGCCCGCGTTGCTGTTGTCTTCGCTCGGCTGATCGTGGGCGACGATTTCCGAGAGGTGAAGCCTTTCGTCGTGCGGATCAATGACGCCGGAGGCATGTGCGATGGCGTGGTGTCGCGTGTGCTCCCTGTCAAACCCGGGACCATACCGATGGACCACTCCATCACGACGTTCCGGAACGTGCGCCTTCGACCCGAAGCGCTTCTCGGATCACCGTCCTGAGTCGACAACGAGCGAGAAGGTTTTCTTGCCCAGATCTGGAGGGTGTCCGTCGACAAACACTCTCTCTCCATCATGGGTGTGTCTGTCATTAGAGTTGTATCGCCGCCACGTATAGCCAATGTCGTCTGGTTGGAGACGCGAAAAGGCTGCCCACCATGCAGTTCAGCACGCAACAGCGACCAATCTTGAAAGCACTGGAGTACGGAGAAGTTTTGCATGCCCACACGAAGTGGAGCGTTGACGAATTCAGGAACCCGAAACATAGCGCCGACGTCCGCAGAGGGATCGCCAATGCCTTAAGGTCGTGGTGATCCGGTAGTCTCGTCTGCTTTCCGAGCTGGCGGAGCGATGCGGCTTGCAAGGATTATACGCGTATAACCCGATAAGCGAACGCGCGTCGACCTTCCAAGGAAACTCCGTGGCCGAAGGCGATACTCTGGTCATCAGCATCCGTAGGTTCTAGTTCAGCACAAACCTTCACTTCGATACTGACAGCCGACAGGTCTAGCTTCCGAGATCCTGATGAACAGATATCGCCTTCCACAGGCGATCGAGCCGAAAAGACCTCTTGCGCTGTACGAGAATGGAACCTTGAGGAGGCCGTGAGCTAACTGGCCCTTGCATCGAATCTGTTCGGTAGCATCAGGGGCGCATCTTACAACGATGGCGTTCTCCCCCGGTGTCGAGCCATTGTGGAGGCCATCGGACAGCGCATGGCATACGAGGCTGCAAATGCGCAAGGTAGCGTTGTTGCTGAAGTGCTCGACTTGTTTGAGACGTCCTGCATCCAGGAAGCTTCCAGCTGGTTTGTCGAGCACGGCTACGGCACCCGGTCTATGTTATGGGACAATGAGAAACGGGCATATGGCAACCTTCTGCCCCTTTTACCATCGTTGGTGGACAGACAAAATGCGAAAGCATACATCACGGCTCGGTTGGTCGACGAAACATGCATGAACACGTTCATCAAGCCCTTGCCAGCGTTTGGCGCTAGTAGAGATCACATTTTAGCAGAGCAGGTGCCAAAGTCGAAGCTTTGAGTCAGGAAAACACGGTCAGAGTCGTGAGGCAAACCGTAAATTGATGTGTCTTTGCAAGATACGCATGAAACATACCACCATACCCGTGATATAGGTGCCCGATAGCAACGTGGCAGTTCGGACTGTTTGCCATGAAGATGCCGTCAAATGGGAATGGCTGTAATTTCGCCCCACCCTTCAGCAGCAACACAACCGTCTTGCAATTTGGATGGTGCTGCAACAATAATCGACTCAAAGGTGTCCAACCGGAAGAGTCCCGAACATTGACATCTACGCCTGGTAAGGCAAGGAAACGTTTTGTTGCGGAGTGCGACGCCAACGCCAGGTCCAAGAGAAGTGGCTGTTCGCCAATCCTGGATGCCCGCATCAAGCGATTCGGATTGACAACTCGTTGGATAATTCCCTCAGTCAGCGTCGCTGTCTTCCTGCCAGCCCATTGCAGAAGCGTCGTTGACGAAGCCAAGAGAGTCTAGAGGAAGAGATGTTGCAAGTTGCCGCTAGCCCCATGTTCAAGGAGACACACAGCGAAACTAAATAGACCCTTCTCGCAACAGTATTCGGGAAGAAATACCTCGGGACCATCCAAAAGAATGTAATCGTGGGCGTTTGCTTGATGTTGGAGAAGTAACCGAATGGTTGAAACAGCTGTGAGCGGACACCTTATCGTGTAGCACAGGAGAGTGAGGCCACGCGCGTCTGTCGCCTCCACAGCTGCTGGCGTTTCTTTGAGTATCCGATTGACAACGACGTTAAGACCGGTGGCTGAGGCGACATGAAGGGTGTCAATTGATTCCTCATGACCAACTCATCTTTTACCAGTCTTTTCAGACATGTCGTAAGTTCCGAAGCAAGCAGCCTTCCCCGGTAGGATGCTGCGCCACTTTGTGTTCAGGAGAGAAACGGCAATTTTATTCCTGCGTTTGGAACTGACAAGGAAAACAGTGACAGCCTGAAAGTTTATGTGCGCAGCCTTGATAGTAATCGCTTTACGTACTGTCGAGTGAAGATGTCGTTTGCGGTGATGTCGAATTGAGAGGTCCATACGTCCATCCCTGCGCATACCGATGCCTCGATGATACGTAGCGCCAGATCTTGTTTGCTACAGTGGAGAACTGCCCATCGAGCAGCAGAGCAGTCTTCTCAATGAACGTTGTGCCGGTAGACTCGTGGTGTTAAGACATCCCAAAACTCCCGAGAGCACCGCGAGAGGTTGACCGGCGTTTGGCGGTCACTACAAGCATCGAATATGTCGTGAATGAGCTCGGTTGACAGTTTCTGCAGCATGACTCGTTGGCTTTGGAAGGATTTGCGGGGCGAATAGAGAAGGAAGTATGTGAGGTGAGGTCGAGATGATGGCGGCGGTGATTGACGACCTTCTTATACGTCTCAACCGGCCCAGAGTGCACATGTGAAGCCCCGGCTGCTGAGCTATGACAAGAGACGCAAGGCAGAATCGCCAGACTGCCTTACTCATTCATTTCCAAGTTTAGAATGTGACTGTTACGAAATCCCTTTCTAGTGGCTGCCGAGCATCAGCAGGCCATCGCGGTCCAATTCATTCTCAGGCATCAAAGTGCGCCTATCGTACAATCGCGTGGCAGACGTGCCCGCCCCTGTGGCTTCAATAAGCGTGTCTCCCGGCTAGAAGACATTGGACATGTTCCCCAAATCCACACCATCCGTGTCCAAGGCCTCAGACACAACGATTGCCCCTGCTGAATCAATCATCTTGTTGAGGCTTTCCACTTTGACAGATAGGTCTTCATACATCACGAACGGCAACAGGTGTGGACGAACTGCTCTTTGAGGGTGGGCAAGATTGGATCGATTAGCTTGTGTAACTCTTCTTCCCCGGCGGACAAACGGTCTAACCTGAGAACAAAGAAGACGTTAGCTCGCGTCGCCGACGACCACAGTCTGAAAGGTACATGCACCGACGGGAGATATCGAATACTACCTGTTGCAAAGCGCTGAAGTTGTCGGAAAAGTAGGTCTTGCATCACGTTTAGATGGTGCCGTATAGTTTGATTCAGCGCAGCACTGTCGTCAAAGTTGACATGTACAAGCTCAAGACCGTCGTCTTGCGTCTCCCAGCGTTGCTGAGAACTTTCCTGGAAGCTTATTCTGCGAACGTTTGGTGAGCAAGGAGCTCTCAGGGGGCTTGGCTCGTCTTACACGGTGGAAGCTTGCGGCAAGTGAGACTTCCTCGAACCGCTGCGGAGGCTGTCCCTGCCCTGCACTGCACCACAGGTGCCGTCGCAGGCTGTCTCAGCGTTCTCATCTCTCCACCGGTGGCCTGTTGACAACCACCATTTTAAATCGCCCGTAGACTTCTAAGCAAAAGCGCCTGACGCGGCGTCAGGCGGGAGTCTCTGGGCGGATGCCGATTCGATCGCTGTTGTTGGCACATCCTTAATAGCGAAGGCGGTCAGAAGGTAGCATGGGGAGGGCGATGGGGTTAAAGCGAGAAGCAGCCGGTGCAGGACTCATCCTTAGTATGCGGCGCGGTCGCTGACTTGGGATGCCATAAGCAGTTAATGCAAGTCGAAATGATCGTTGCATTTGCCGCTGCTATTGCGAGCTGATACTGCCTTTAATTGAGGCCCAGGTCGAAACCCAGGTCGGGGGATTTTACGACCTGCATTACGTCATCCGAGGTCGAAGGTCGAAGGATTCTTACAACCTACATTACGTCAGCAACAGTGTGGGTGGCAGAAGTCGAAGGATTCTTGCGACCTGTGTTACGTCAGCAGCAGTGCGGGTGGCTGCTGTCGTAGTGACGTAGTGTCCTGGCAAAAAAAAGCCAGAACGCTACGTCACCCTTGTGTAATCGTTGAGGCACAGTGAGCACCGCTGAAAGATTCTTGCGACCTCCATTACGTCAGCTGAGGTCGAAGGATTTTTACGACCTGTGTTACGTCAGCGCAAGGCGCATAGCGAACCCTGATGCGGATCTGGAGTCGGGGGGTTCCGTCTCGCTATCGTATGCACACTTATGGAGCGGCTCGTCTTGCAGGTACATGCCGCCAATTCCAGACGTTGGAGTTGGCGCGGCCATAGTCGGTCTAGAACGGCGATCCAAAGTAGCATCTCCACATGTGCAGGGCGTGTGACCAACAACGAGCTGGGGCTTTACTCAAAACCATAATGATCACGATACGTCTCGTTATTCCAGCCAGTATCGCCGCAGACGAACCCTTCTGTTTGGGCAAGTTTGGTGGTGCTGAGGAGTGAGAGACGTCAAACCTGGCATCTGGCGAAGACCACTACCCCTCTTGTTGTTGCCGCGAAGCGCCAAATTCGTCTTTCTTTCTGGCGGATTTTGGGATGGGAACTCAGCGGCTAGAGTACGCTCGAACAAGCGGACAGTGTCAAGTCGCTCTTGTCAACTTCGTTTCGAGTCAATTGGCGGCGGTTCGGGCGGGAAGGGCGAGTCGTGGGCGTGGGAAGTTATAAGCATGGGAACGACGAGCGGTTCCCAGCACCAGCACCTCAATTGCCAGCAAACCTTTACACCAACAACAATAGCGACCTCGACTATCAGTAATACAGGCGAAGGCTGGTTGAAGATCTAGCGGCTTATGTTTAAAAATAACACCTACCTGGATATGTAGTCTAGCAAGGGTCTCCTTTAATTCCTCATTGGAAATCGACCTCTACGACATTCTGAACAGGGGGAAGGGGGAGTTCTACGTGCTCCTAGCCCTCGCTCACAATAAGGAAAAAATGACGGAGGTTTTCCAGAATGCAGTGGTCAGCGAAGAATTGATAACCTCTCTCAAGGATTTGTTGAGAAATGGCAACATTCTTGACGAGAACAAATCGATCTTAAAGGTTAACTCCACTTGCACTACAATCCATTTGCATCTGCACGGTCTTCTGCACCCAGGCGCCAGTGAAGGAGTCGCACATATTTCTTTAAACATCTTTGTTGCACATGATGTGGGAATTTCACAGACCGCGTTCCCGTCCACCAACGACTTATTAAAGCCTGCCGCTATGTTGGACTTCTGCTATGCGGAGCATAAGACTGGCCAGGATAACGGGAAGGAATATGGAAAGTCGATGGTTGACGGCCTTGTTGTCAGTTTGCCTAAAGGCACCTGTCCCAACGTCAACAGAATCTAGATCTCAAAGGCGTAGGACCTGCGATGGACATAGATGCTCGGCGAGGCGTGGAAGGAGTGGGGGGTGATTATGGGTTATAAGCATAGATAAAAGTGTTCTCAGTACATAAAAGCTTAGCCAGCTTTAATACTTCTCGTCAACTTGCGATGTGTGCTAAACAGTGACGCCTTTATGTTGATTGGTCTAATATTGTACTACTGGGTAATTGAAACAAGGTGCGCCTCCAGGCGGCAAACTGCGGAAGAAAAGTTAGAAGGGAAGAAAGATTGTTCAGATGAACCAGCTAAGTGCCTAGCTAGATGCGACCTTGTCTACGTCGTCTATGTTGCAGGGCTTCGAAGCATCTAAAATTCCACGCGCAACTAGATATTGGAGTGCCGTATCTACTGTCTGGATAGATTGCAGAAGAACAGTGCTTAGCATTTACCATGTCAAAGTCCCTGCAGACCGACATCCTGGCTGTATTGCAGCAGCCAGGGTCGGATGGGAACCTCCTCAAGATCATCCAGCCATCAAGGACTTGGACAGTCTCCTGGATCCTGGTCGGAAGATCGCCATCCTGTGGTTTCTGTCGGCGCTACAGCAGCTCGGCAACATCGTCACGGAGGAAGAAGACCTCCCCATCCTAGTCGCCCTTGGGTTCACCGGCTTTGAGCAGGTAGCTTACACGCCGTCGGCAGTCTTTGCGCGGATGCTGAGCACCCATAGCTTCGATCAAGGCCGCGCGCGCAGAATGCACAACGAGGTGAAGAGCCTCCAGGCCCGATCCGAACATGCTTTTTTGGCGCTGTTGGAAAAGTCCTCAGTCCCACAACCGGCAGCATTAGCAATCCCTGGTGGAAATTCTCCGAAAGACGGAAACGATCAATCGACTGCCATCAGCTCTGGCAAAAATCCGTCGAGCTAGTTCGGCGACCTTGACCAGGTGGGCTGCGAGGACTGGTGCTCCGTCACCAGTCCGGCAGCATACTTTGTGGACCTTCTGGGGTTGCACAGGAATCGGTCTGCTACTGCTAATATGACTATAGCCTTGCCACCATTCGATGGCTCTGTATTCAATACAGGGAGCGTTCCCTGGGGTCCGATCTTGGAGAAGCTCTTTAACCGGCGGCCTGATCTTGGAGACTTGCTTGTCTCGTGTCATAACACGAACGAGGTGGTGCCCTATGTCGATCTTGTGAATGAGGTTCTCGAGTCTGCGCTGCGCTATTTGCAGACCAACAGTAACAAGCTCGAGAAGAGAGGCTTGGAAATCCCAGCTCACAATGCAGACGACGTCGAGAAAGATACCCAAGATAGTAGTGACTACGAGGCAGCATATCACCCTTCGGGGTCTATTGAGTCCTCCTCATCGGCAAACAAAGCAGCACTGCTGTCTGACGCAGCCAACATCGACCACGCTCTCTATAACAGCGTTATTGTCCACAAGTTGGCACCCTCATTTGTCTTTCCCTATGACCATTTTCAAGATAGCCTGGAAAGATATCTTGCTGCTTCGAAGACCAACCTTCCCGAGATGGCCTCTGTGTTTCAGCCTTTCGCAAAGTCAAATGGCTCCAGCAGGGTGTTTATTGCCCGAGCAAACGCGTCTCAAACACTGGGCATGAGCCACGCAGACTTCCTCAGCCTAACCATGGAGTCTTAATTCGATCTTCAGCTGGCAACAATCGAGACGGGCAACCTACCGCTGCAAGTCGACGAATTTAGAAAGTTGTGTGGTATTCTTCACACTTGACATCGCTATGAATACGAAGATAAAGATGCCGACGCGGGTGACGGGGAGTTTGACATTCTGCAGAACGGTAGCCAGGAGCCTGTGGCGCCTGATGATCAGGTCGGAGTTGCTTTTATCAAAATTCAACTGCTACCTAGAATGGAGGGCCAGTCGCTGACGAGCCTATTCAAGATCCTCAAGACTGACTCCATGTTCAACTGCCTCGTCATCTCCGTGGGGTTACAGAGCAACACGGCGCGCAAGGCGAGCGGAAACATTGCAATGCAGCTGGAAGGGGCCCGTCTTTGCGGAAAGAATGAAGAGGACGCCGGCACGTGGTAGCTGCAGCGTCTGAGGCAGTTTGTGAGAATCTGGCGCAGGCTTGGGTGGTCAGTGGAAGACATCGACGATGCCCTCATGGTATTTGGAGAGCTTCCGCCTCTAGACTCGGACCTGGCGTCAAACACTCCCCGGGAGTCTTGGTCATCACTCCCAGTACCATCAAGAGTCCGGTGGCAATGTGGAGGATTTCGGACCTGTGTAAGACAAAACCGCCAAATGTCGTGGCGCTCTTCTCTGCCAACGCATGTCACCTCCGTAGACAAGTCGTCAGACGTGCCTTGAGACAGGGCGCCACCGCTGTAGCTGCGTCCAATTGTGTGCTCCTGTTCTTGGCGACGGTGGGCATGTCCCAGGACGACTTTGTCCAGATCCAAGACGACGAAGGGCTCGGTGACGATCTCAGTCCCAACACGCTCTGGGTGCAAAACCGGGACATGACCGCGGCGAACATGGCTGGCGTGCCCTATTCAGATCTCTTGAGTCTTCTGGCGACACTGAGCACTGAAGTCACACCTCTTTCCACTCCGGAGACGTGGTTGAAGACGCTCTAGTCTTGGAAGACGCTGCAGTCCGACGGATGGGATGCCACAAGCCTCAAGTCTGATGTGGCAGGATGCCTGTACTCCAATAATCTGCAGATTTTAAACCAATGGCCGTCGGCTCTGACGGAGACGGTCATAAGGCATCTGATCAAGGTGGAAGATTGACTAAGTGGTCTGAATGCCGCTCTCTCGGTTGAGTCTCCTAAGAACAGAGAGTCCGATAAAGGCAAAAGCGAAGGCCAAGATCTGTTTCAAGAAAAACGGAGACAGTCCATCCTGCAGAGCGTACAGACTTCTCTCCAATCGGCTCTTCCAAGCCTCCCTCCAGGAATTTGCAAACGTTTGCTAGAATTGGAAGACAAAGATCGTCTTCGTTGTCTTCGTCTTCGTCTTCTTTGTCGTCGCCCAACACGAGCTGGAGCAACACTCTCGCCGAAATTGTGCACAATCGCACGCTCATCAATATGAGTCTCTATTCGCCAAAAGAGCTCCAAGGTTCGAATGCGAGGTCATCGCGTCCAAGAACCTGGTGGTGTTCATGAAATGGCCCGCGACGCTGTTTGGCCTCAACGTTGTATTGAGAGCCGCTGGACCGGACTCGCCAAACGACGGCGACTTCCAGCCTGCTGTGGCTATCATCAGTAAGAAGGACGTGGCTTCGGCCCACAGAATTATCGACTAGCTCCAATTGGAGCCTATTCTGCTCAAGCGGTACCCCATCAAGGTGGGAGAAGCTCAGATCCTGCTACCGGTCATGAGGACTGCTGCCGTCCGGAGTGTTGCGACAAGTCAGTCGGGCTGGGCGACATTCCAAGCAATTCAAAGATACATGTTTCCCCGCAGAACCCTAGCAAAGACTGGCTACGAAGCACAGTCTGCTAGCTTTGTCCAGTGGTGGTGCTCGGCGTCGATGACCCACGGAGAGATCGTCAACTCTATCGATGATGCTGCCACTCGGATGGTCTCCAGTGCCAAATCCCGTGCTGAGCTGCTCGTGATACTGCTCAAGGCGAATATGGGAGCCGAAGGTGCCAGCATACCGGTGGTTGTCGAGTCGCTCGAAGATGCACAAAATGCGTTGCGAGATGGCCGTCGAAAGGCTCTGGTGCAGTATCTCACTCAACATCCGGCCATGCGCAGCCTCGGAATCGTAGACGAGGGTGGACTGTTTGAACACTTCCTCATCGATGTGGAGATGGGCTCCGGCCTCGAGACAACACGCATCAAGCAGGCCATCTCAACAGTCCAGCTCTTCATGTCTCACGCTCTCTTCGGCGGGGAATAGGGCATCGACGGACGACTCTTTTCTTTTTTTTTTTTTTTTTTTTTTTTTTTTTTTTTTATTTTTTAATTTTATTATTATTTTTTTTTTTTTTTTTTTTTTTTTTTTTTTTGTATTATTCAACGCCTGCTACGTCCCTTTTTAGGCACATGGCGTCTGCGCCAGCGGTCATGCTCGCCACTCATGCAATCCCGCAGGACAGATGGTCGAGGATGCAGAAATACACTAGAACGGGGTTTAGTGGGGCCACTGGATTTTTCGGCGTTTTCGGCGTTTAGAGGCTAGATTACTAGCCCCTTTAAGGGGCGAGAAGTTAGCTTAGATATTATAACTAGCTTTATATAGATTAGAGGTATAATTCACTTATTTTTTAGTAAATTTTTAAGCTTTTTATTTTATTCTTTTTAGTTTAGATCTAAAAAGAACGCGAAGAGTTTTTTCCTTTTTCTTCTAAAATTATAGGTTTTAAAACCGTAGAGTTACGAAGTTATAGTAGCTTTACGCGCCCTCGGGCGCGTATGCGCTGCTATATCGCATAGCTCTCGGCCGCCTAGCCTACGACCATTTCAACACCTTCCGGGTGGCCAGCCGATTGACGTTACTGTACCCTGAGACGTAGACTAACCCGACCCTGCGTGACTCCAAGACCGAGCTCTTCCGCTCAGTGGGGGAGGAAAAGGTAATGCAGTCGAGCCTGAGCGACGAGACGGCCAGGGCCGTGATCCGGAGTTACATCAAGGGGCCCGACGAGATAGGGAACCTGCGCATCGAGTCCTTCCACTGGGAGATGCCGCCGGCGTCGCCGGACGATACCCCGGAGCGCCGGCTCCTGCGCGAGAAGATGGCCGAGGGTATCTTCCACTTCATCGCACGGCCGAGAAGCTGTTCGTACGTCTTTCACTATCGCCGACTTACGTACCTGGCGCACGGCAACACGGTACCCACTCCCTCGTGGACGCCATAGGCCAAGATTCCGATGGATGTCCACTCTCATAGCATCGGCAGCATGGGCAAGTCTCTGCGCCGGTCAGGGAGCTACGTGGTTCCCGTCACCTAGCAGGGCCGGCTTCTCTTGTTCCTGCCCGAGCTGGCCATCCGAGTTGAGAAGGCCATGGATCGATCCGGCCTCGTTCGCCGCCACGATCACGACAACAACCGAGAAGCAGAGCACCACGTTAAACGTCGGCAAATCAGATGCGAAAACCTTCCTCGACAAGAAGATGGGCTGGTCGGAGCTCGTCGACGATGTCTGGTTCTCGCCCAACGAGAGCCAGACTACGCTTACAGTGGGCGACGGAACAAGTCCCGTCCCTGATTTCGACTAGACGCACTTGGTTGCAAGCACAGACATATCTCGCGAGATGCTCTCTGTCATCGTCTTCCGAATCGGCTCCAAGAGCGGCCGAACCAGCGCCAATACCTGTCTGGGCGACTTCACGCTGCAGGGGCCGACGCTGTCGTTCAGGGACTACGCCACCATGGTAGCGGTGTCTCCGTTTGGAAGTGGCGAAAAGCTTGCGTCTATAGAGTTCGGCATGGTTACTGCCAGCTCGTCTGATGCCGTCTCACAGAAGACAATGGCCGGCTACGCCTCCGATCCGGCCGGGACGAACCCAGGAGCTCTCAGCGTCGACTTTGTCCGCGCCGACGCTTGGGTCGAAGCTCAAGATCGGATCCGTGATCTGGACCCTCTAGGGTAGCTCTAACATACCCAATAGCAAGTATCTCTGTCTCGTGGCTGACGTGGAGGTGCCCAAGGGCCTCTGGCCTGCGCCGTGGTTCACTCTGCCAGAGGCATATACCACTGCACCGTCCCAGGATGCAATGGCACGAGAGGCAGAGGAGGCTGCTCATGCCGGTTCCACGATGCCGCTATTCAACATCCTTGGTGAAGACTTTCGAGAGGTTCTCTCTGCCGACACCGGTGCCGGAGGCGTCTTCGCCGTCATGGACGGCGCCACCATCGAGGAAGGCCTGCCGCAGCTCAGCAGCGGCAACAGCTCCACGCGCACCCAAGTCGGCTTTGGGGCGGCCTTTGGCAAGTTCTCGGGCCTCGCGCATTGCCAGGAAGTCGCCGTGCTGCACTCCATCTACAACTGGGAGGCTGGCTTCAACGTCGTCGCCCTGCTGGTCGAGCGGTTCATTAGCCTGCAGCAGTGTGACCTGGCCTTGCAGTATGCCAGGCTGGTATTTGATCCCACTGGCTCCGAAAACAATCCTCCTCCCCCAAAGGTCACAGACAGCAGCAGCGCGAATGCTTCCATTTCTACTTAGAGACCGACCTGGCGATCACCCGACCTGGCGATCACCCGACCTGGCGATCACCCCCCTTTTCGACATCCGGCCACACTCAAGCACGGCACCATCGATGCGATCCTGGACTCTCTCCGGCCCACCACCGGATCGGACCCGACAATGGCGCCGAACGTGCTGGACTGGCGCAAATTCCCATTTGAGCCTCACACCATTGCCCGTGACAGACCGCTGGCGTACATGAAGCGCTTCGTCTTCAAGTACATTCAAGCCCTCGCGGCGGCCGGCGACGTCTTCTTCCGCCAGAACTCGCTTGAGATGCTTCCCATGACCATCCAGCGCTACACGGAAGCCTCACACATCTTCGGGCCGGCGCCGCAGAGGGTGCCGGATGTCAAGAGTCGGAAACAGCAGTTCAAGAGCTACAACAAGGTTGCCTCTTCCATTGATGACTTTTGCCACGCTTCTGTCCAGCTCCGGATCGCCGGCCCCTATTACGTTCTCATGTCCCACATAGGTAACAACAACAGTAGCAGTAGCAACGGCGGCGACGGCAGCGGCAATCAGCTCAACTTTGGATTATTCCCGCGCACGCAATACTTTGGGTTCCAGGCGAACCCGGAGTTTGGTAAGCTGCGCTCTCTGATTGACGACCGGCTGTTCAAGGTTCGCCACTCGGTCGACATCAACGGTAACGTCCGGCGTCTGAGTCTGTGGGATCCGCCTCTCGATGTCGGCGCCCTCGTGAGCGCGGCGACCGGTGCAGGAAGCTTCGGCGACCTGCTGCAGCAGAGCAATAGCATGTCGTTGCTCGTGTCGGGGCTCGGCCAGGTACTTCCTCGACAGCGGTTCACGTATCTTCTGCACAAAACCTTTGAACTGTGCGAGAAGCTGAGGCGAACCGCCGGGTCGCTGCTCTCGACCATGGAGAAGAAGGACGGCGAAGCACTGCAGCTGCTTCGGAGCGAGCAGGATACCAGGTTGCAGCGCATCATGACGGAGATGAAGGTCTCTCAAAAGACAGAGGCCGAGAGAGGGTTGTAGCATCTTGGAAAGGCTCGTCGCGCCTCAGCACACCGATTTAAGTGCTACTCAGACCTCTCAGGGGAAGATGCCAAGCTTTCCAAGGAGGACGAAGACTATGTCGAGATCGGGCAGAAAATTGTCAGACGGATTCGGATCTACATCTGATGGCCAACGCGCTTCTGGACCTGCGATCAGCAGACACAGCGTCCCTTATGAACGACCTCGCCTGCGACCAGGACATGATGGCCAGTATTCTATCAACCATCCACATGCCCTCGATCAACATAGAGCCAATGGGCTTCGGCGTTTCCGAGCAGCTCCCGAGCCCAACAGCTGGGTTGCAGATCTCTGCCGGTCTTCTCCGCGGCAAAGCCCAGAAGTCGACGGAGAACGCCCAGCGTGCGAACATGATTGAACAATGGACTCGGCAGCTGCAGGATCGCCGGCTACAGCTGAACCTTGCCGGGCTGCATGTGGAGTTGAAGAACATTGACAAGCAGATGGACGTGCAGTGGGAGCGAATCAAGACTATTGAGATTGACATGCGCGCGCAGCAGAAGGTGGTGGAGGCGGCTTGCTAGACCCAGCAGTTCCTCCAGTCCAATGTCAGCAATAAAGAGCTCCACGGCTGGCTGGGGGCCTCAAGTCGTTTCGTCTACTGCCAAAATTACCTTGCGGCGATGACACTGGCTCGGTAGCTGGAGACAGCCCATCAGTTCGACGGCCAGTGTCGTGCACATTCGCATTGTCCACGGAATCCAGCACGTCATCCCCCTCCATTATCTCTTCGACTGGATACTTCAACGAGTCGCGCAGCGTCCTGAAGGCGACAGAACAGCTCTGACTGGCTCTGAAGCAGATGGCATTGTCTTACATGGACACGCCGCGGCACGGACTTCGAGATGACCAAGAACATCTCCCTCCGTCACCTCAACGCCGAAGCCATGCTCTCCATGCGTGAGGTGTGGAAGACAACCTTCAGCCTTGAGTTTGTAGTGACGACGCAGCCCCCCCGCAAAAAGACTACGGCAAAAAAACCTTCAGCCTTTCCGAGATGCTGTTTGATCTGGACTGCCCCGGTCAGTACTTCCGACATATACAGTCCGTGGCCTTCTCGCTCTACTGCGTTGCCGGACCATGTACAAACATCAGCTGTAACGCGAGTCTGGTCGACCACCGTTATCGCTACGACCCAGGCTGCACGGGCGGCTACGTGGAGAGGTTTTCGTCGAACAAGCCAAACCCGTGGTTCCTTGGCCAGACCGTCAAACTGCCGGTCTCATCAGTGGCTTTGAGTAGAGGGCAACTAGATGCAGATGTGTTTGAGTTGAATTTCGACGGCGAGGAGTACCAGCCTTTCGAAGGCGCCGGGGGCCATCAGCAAGTGGGAGCTCAGACTTCCAGAGACATATACGCAGTTCGACTACAATCTTTCTTCCCTTCTAACTTTTCTTCCGCAGTTTGCCGCCTGGAGGCGCACCTTGTTGACTGCCGTATGACTCTCACGGGGAAATAATCGAGGGCCAGGATGGCCTGGGCTAGAGAAACCTCTATGGCCACCTATGGGGGTATATGAAGAGAGCGCGAATCGCCTCGATTACAGGGGGCAGGCATCTCCCTCTTCACGCTGCCACAACCAGTTCGACTACAAGACCATCAGCGACGTGATCATCCATCTCCGCTACACGGCAAAGAACGGTGGAGACACGCTTCGCTCGGCGGTGGAGCAGAGCCTGGACACGTCCATCAAAGACGCGGCCAAGAACACGCAGACGGCATTGTTTGATATGAAAAACGACGCGCCCGACGCTTGGCAAATACTTTTGTCTTCGCAGTCTGAGCGAGCCGTTGCGCAGATGCATGGGCTAAAGAGTCGGCTGCCGTACTTGGCGAGGTCGCAGGACATCAAGGTGACCTCGGTCAAGATCTACGCTGGCGGTCAAGACCTCAAGGAAGCCTCCATCTCTCTGTCCAGCACCAGAGAGCAAGCTTTCGGTTCTAGTGCGACGACGTTGAAGTACGCAGATGATTTGGGCAAATTGGAGGTATTACTGTCTTGGTGAATGGGAGTTGGAACTTGGACTTTGTGCTTATGTGCTATTGGTATATTACTGTGGAAACGCAGGGCGAAGGTGGCGACCAGAAGCTGGCTCCAGATGGTCCGCTGATTCTGCTTGAATACAAGTTTGTGTAGGTGGAAGCTTCTTTGCCAAGACAGTGACGTAACATGTGTACATGATGGTTTTCCTTTCTACATCGTGTGGTTTCTTCTAGTCTTCTTTTGCCCGACAGAAACATAGAGTTTGTACGGAGACAAAAGACGACATAACTGTTGATTTGCTACATCCTGAGTCCCTTATTCTGGCGTTCTTCGTAGCTGGGTGCGGGAACTCCCTAGTCGTCTTTCAACCGCCCTCTCTATTGTGCCTGGGAACTAACTCTTTCATGAACATGAAGGCGCTCTAGAACTTCTGAAAATCAACGGAAAGACTGCTTCACATCATCACATGCTTATTTGCTTCAAAACGCATGAACTCTGCAACTGCTATTAATAACGAATGTGTATAACCTCTCTTCTCCTCTGCGAGCAGTCTGCTTTTGCGTGCACACCTTCGCTACTTCCCCCCCTCTCCACTCCCATTTCACTCGCGCACTATGTTGTCCCTGAAACTAGGTTTTTTGACAGCTCTATTTTAGATAAGCTGGAAATATACTAGAATGGGGTTTAGTAGGCCTATTAAATTTTTCAGCGTTTTTAGCGTTTAGAGGCTAGATTACTAGCCCTTTTAAGGGGTAAGAAGTTAGCTTAGATATTATTATTATCTTTATATAGATTAGAGGCGTAATTTACTTATTTTTTAGTAGATTTTTAAGCTTTTATCTTATTCTTTTTAGTTTAGATCTATAAAGAATATAAAAAGTCTTTTTTTTTTTTTTAAGATTATAAGCTTTAAAATTATAGAGTTATAAAGTTATAATAGCTTTATATACCTTTAAGTATATATATACTACTATATTATATAGCTCTTAGCTATTTAGTTTATAACTATTTTAATAGTACTTAGAAGTAGATTTATTCTCTTTTTAGATATTTATATAAAGTACTAGAAGAGAGTTTACTTTTATATTAAATAAATAGATTAATATAATATATATAATAACTATAACTATTATTACTAATTATATAATATTAAGAAATATAATATATTAATAAGAGTTAAGTAGTTATTTATAAACTTAATTCTTAATAAATAGAAGAGTATAATAACTAAATATAACTCTACTAATAAGAATTAAGAAGAATATAAAAAACTTTAAAAAGGACTTTAAAAGTATTATAGTTTATATAGTAGGGAGTATTAGATTTTTATTTATTTTTATTCTTACTACTCTTTAATATTATAAGTTATTAAAGCTAAACTAAATCTATTTAATAAGCTTTCTAAACTAATAAGAATATAAAGTTTTATAATATTTAGATAAAATAGCTTAAAGGATTAATAAGTTTATTATAAAAGAATAAAATAAATTTATTATAAAGCTATTAGTAGTTTATATAACCTCTAAAGGATTAACTAATAGAAGCTTAAAAGAAGGAATATAAGGTTAACTATAGAGACTTAAAATAGTATAACTAATTAGACTTAGAATTAATATAAGTAGAAGTATAATACTTACTTACTTAGTTATACTCTTTTCTCTTTTCTCTTTTCCCTTTATTATATTTTTAGAAAAGTAATAATGAGACTTAAAATTAGAAAGATTAATATTTTTAACTACTTAAGATAATAACTTATATTTTTACTACTTTAATTATTAATAATTACTATAGCTAAAATATAACTTAAAATAACTAAAGAGATATTATATAAAGATATCTTAACTCTTTATAACTATATTACTAGAAGTAAGCTTACTAATATATTTAATATCTAAGCTAAAGCGTTTAGGAATATTTAGGATTAAGCTAAAATAACTTTAGCTTCTAAAGATAGCTTATTTAATAGTTTATTTAGTTTATAAACCTAAGTAGTTAGTATTAACCTTACTAAGGTTAACTATACTACTAATAATACTTACTTCTATATTAGTATTAATAGAAGTAAAGGATAAACCTTTAGTATTAATCCTTATTATACTTTAAGTAGTAATATTTATAGAATTTAGTAGTAACTTATAGCTCCTACTAATAATATTTATTTTATTTCTATAAGCTAGTTAATAGGGATTATTAAGTAATTAATAGAGTTATACTTTTATTATTTTATACTAATTATAATAAATCCTTTCTAAAATAAGAATACTCTTCTATTTATAAGTAATAATATTATAGATTTTATTAAAACTTATAATTTTTAGTTTTATAAAGCTTATTAAACTAATAAGGATAAGCTAATAAAAGTATACCTCTATAGTATTAAAAGCTTAAGATAAGGTATTAAATTATTAGTTAAGAACCTTAATAATTAAGAGGCTACTAAAGCTACTCTTATTTATTAGTATAGTATTATAAATAAAAGCTTTTATTAAGATAACCCTAAGTAATTAAGGATAAGCCCCCTCTCTCTAAAACTAATATTATTAGTATTATAATACTTTTTAATTATATTAAAAGCTTATATTATAAGGTTACTATAAGGGAACTCTTAGAGTATTAAGACTAAGATTTTATTTACTTTATTTATAGGTGTTTACTAAAAAGAGCTATTAAAGCTACTATAAAAGCTTTCTCTTATAATATTAAAAACCTATTTTAAAAGTTTTAGCTAAATATTAAGTATATAGTTATTAAATAAATAGCTAGAGAAACCTTTTATATATATATTAGTAGAAGGAAGACTATAAAGGTAGCTACTCCTCTCTTAATTATTAGTCTTATTAAGCTTAATAACTAGCTTATATAAGTTACTTATATCTAGTAGTAATATAATAACTTAAAAGTAATAGATTTTAATAAAGTTACTAATTTCTAAGAGTAGATATATTAAATATCTCTTAATAGTATAGAAACTAAAGAAAAGATAAGAGTACTTATAGCTAATATTTAAAAGCTAAATATAAACTTTAACTAGTAGTTTAAGTTAATATAGAATAGTTATATTATAAATATAAACTAAGTATTTATAATATAAAGGAGTTATAGATAGTAAAGAGGGGCTAGCTAATTTATAAGCTTAACTACTATAAATTAGATATAATATAATATACTTAAAATTAGAAGTTATTATTCTTATAGAATAAATAGATATTATATAGCTAAATATAATATTATAAATAAGTTAAGGAATACTAAAGTAGTATACTTCTTAAGGGGATAATATATTAGCTCCTTTATTAATTATAATATTATTTAAGATAATATTATTAATAAAGGATAGAAGAATTTAATACCTAACTTATTAACTATTTAAGCCTATATATTCTAAAATAAAATATACTTTTAGCTAAAAGTAATAGTAAAGTAATTCTATAATAAGTACTACTTAGAGTAAATACTTAAGCTAGAATTATCTATTTATTATTAAGAAGCTATAATTACTATAGATAAAGTTTAAAAAGAATAAGAAGAAACTAAATAATAAGTATTAATAACTACTATTAATTATATTAATATTAAGTATATATATAGCTATATAGTTAATATTAACTATATAGAAGATAAGAAGCTAATAGAAGTTAATACTATTATTAAGATAAAGAATAATAACTTCTAATATACTTTATATAATAACTTTTTAATAAAGAAGATTTACTTTATAGATTAGATCTTAACTTAGTAAACTATTATATTTATAAGAGCTACTCTAATTAAAGAAGTAGTTAAAAATAAGATAATTATATAAGTCTTTTTATAGCTTTAGCTATAAGAACTTACTTATTATAAGGAGATTAAAAAGTTATATTAAATAACATTCTTTTCTAATTTAGAAGAAACTTACTCTTAAGCTATAGCTTTTTATAGTAAAAAATAAACTAATAATATTACTCTACTAAAATAGTTTCTCTTAGATAATTAGCTAGAATATAGATAGCTTAAATTTTAATATATAGCTATATATATAGAGTAATACTAAGACTAAATATATAGTAGTAATATAGTTACTACTAACTTAGTTTTAACTAATACTTATATATAAGTTAAAAGCTAAGAGGGGAGTATTAAGAAACTTATAAAGTAATAGAATAAAATATATAGAACTAACTAGTAATAGCTTAAGAATAGCTATTTTAGGTCTATAAAAGGTAGCATTAATATACTAATAGAAGAGCTATAACCTATTAAGAGAAGCTATTATATTAATATAAATATAGTATATATATTAATATTATAAAGCTTTAGACTAACTAATATTAAGGTTTTAGCTATAGAAGACTTTTAGTACTTCTAACTTAAGGTTATACTTTATTTAAGTAGAAGGTATATAGTTACTATATATAACTTTATTATACTTTACTTTTAAGTAGCTATTTAAATTAGATATTACTTAGTTAAGGAATAATTAGAAATTATTAATATTAGCTTTATAGTAAATATTATATCTAAAGACTATATTAACTTTAATAGACTCTAAAGTAGAGTTATACTAACTTTAGTTATAATTAAGAGCTTTATAGATATTACTTTAGATTTATAGTTTATAAGTATTATTATAGAGGATCTATATATTAATAGCTACTATATACCTAATATAGGTTTCTTTATTAGCCTATTTAGTAAGACCTTAAAAAGCTTAATTTTTAGTAGCCTTTTTATTTATTAAACTAAGATAAAGCTTAGCTATATAGATAAATAGATTAATAGTAATTTTTATTACTATACTATTTAGCATTTACTAAAATATACCTTTAGTTTCTTTATTAACTAGTTTATAGCTTTTCTTTCTTATATTATCTCTAACTTAAATATATTTAATAAGATTTAAAGCTTCTACTATATTCCTAAAAAAGAGGGAAATTAGAGGCTACTACTATTATATTTAGTATAATAGCTAGCTTATTAAAATTAAAAATAGATAGAGCTTTAAATCTTACTATAGAGGAAGATTATAAAACTAATAGCTAAGAAGATATTTAGATACTTAATATTAAGTAGTTATCTTTAGATATAGTAATATAAGCTAAACTTAAAAATAAAAATAAGATTAAAAATATCTTTAACTATAAAAGTAAGCTCTTCTAATAAATTCTTAAAATATTAATTTAATAAGCTATTACTTCTAAAATTACTTCTATAACTATTAAACTTATTAAACTTAAGAATTATAGTTTAAATTATATATATAAGAACTAGAGGATATAAATAGATTATTATAAATCTAAAGTAAATCTAAAAAAGAAAAAAGCTTTATTATAAATAAAAGAGGTATATAAAGTTAACTTTAATATATTAGCTATAATTAAAGAGATCTTAAATATAATAAAGATATTAAATAGTACTATATTCTTTAATAAACTAGAGAAGTCTTATAGATAGCTTTTAAATTAATAAAATAATAACTTAGTAAATATTTTATTTCTTTAAAATAATATTATTATATAGTTTAAAACTATAAAATATACTATATTCTATTATAAAGTCTTCTTATATAAAGACTTCACTATAGTAAATATTATTAAAACTTCTTAAACTATTTAGAAAGTTTAATATACTACTTATAATTTTAGTTTTATAAATAGGTCTAAATAGGATAAATACTAAGAAAGGATTCTATATAAAGTAGCTCTTATTAAGTTTAAACTTAGTTTTAAGCTTTTAGAATAGCTTTTACTAACTAAGGTTTATAAATTAGTAATTATTTCTAAATCTAATAATAAGTAAGGTATTAAACTTATTTAAGAAAAAGCCTAAGTTTTCTATTACTCTTAATAGAGTAAGAACCTTCTAAGTAAAGCTATTATAAGAGTAAGAATAATACTCCTCTATAAAACCTTAAATAGAGGTTAAAACTCCTTTAATATAGTTAAAGTTAATATTATATATAAAACTAAAAATAAGAAGATCTACCTTATTAATAATATACTATTAAATAGTATTATTTTAAAAAGAAACTTTAAATAGAAGCTTAAAATATAGACTAAAGTTTAAGAAAAGCTTAAAATATATACTAAAGACCTCTTTATAAACCTAATTATACCTAAATTCTCTAATATTCTAACTAGAGAGTATCTTACTTAAAAATAGCTAGATAAACTACTTAATATTATATTATACTTAACTAATCAAGAGAAAGTACTACTTATATAAGTTTAAAAGAATAAAGAGATAGCTATAATATAAAAGTTTCTTTATTATAGATTTATCTATCTATTAATAACCTTATTATAATCTATTTAAACTATTCTATATAAAGTATAATAAGTATAAAATATATTAATCTTAAAAATATTTAAAGTTAAAGTTATTTAGATACTTAAAGACTATTTATAAAAAAGTATTTTAAAAGAGAGTTATATATTATATTAGAACCTCTTCTTCTTTATAAGAAAGAAAGATAGAAAGATATACTTAATTAATTTAGCTACTTAGATTAATAAGGTTATACTTTAAAATATAACTTTACTTCTAATTAGAGATAAGTTCTTAGAGGATTTCGCTATATACTAACTTTTCTCCTTACTTAACTTCTTTTTAAAATATAATTAAGTCTTACTTAATATAAAAAGCTAAAACTTTATAATATTTATTATACTAATTAAATTACTATATATATATATTTTACTATAAAGTACTACTAATTTTATTACTTAGTTTATAAGAGTAATAATAAGGATTTTATATAATTTAATCCCTTATTATTATAAAGTTTTCCTTAATAATATTATTATTAAAAGCTTTATAATATAATATAATAATAAAGAAGTATTTAGTTATTTAGGAATATAGAGATTTATCCTTAAGTATATTTAGAATATTAATAAAATACTACTTAACCTTAAGTTAGTAAAGTACTTAGTTTTAGTAGATAAATCTTAATAGGTTTAAACTATTATAGCTATTATTAGATATATATATAGTACTAATAGTTAGCGCTTAAAGTAGTTAAAAATTATTAAAATAACTAAATAAGAAGCTTATAAAGGACTTATAGAGCTTTATACTTTCTTTAAGATTACTTTATTTTACTAAATATAAGTAGTTTACTTTTTAATTATTATTAAACTCCTTATAAAGTTCTTAAAAAAGGATATTAAGTTTATATAAAGTTCTAATTAATAAAAAGCTATAGATAAACTAAAATATAAGCTTATATTATCTTTAATCTTTATTAGACTTAACTATAAACCTAATAGAGGTATTATCTATTTAGTAGTTAATACTAATAATATAAGATAAAGAGCTATACTTAGCTAATTTATTAATAAAAAAAGGTATATTTTATAGTATAAAAGTAGCTTATAAGTAGAAGTAGAGCTTAACTATAAGATAAAAAAGAAGGAACTTTAAGACCTTCTAAAAGTATTAAAATAAATATATAACTATCTCTTTAGCTATTATTTTATTATTAAGATAAATATAAAGATACTTATAGCTTAAATTAATAGTATAACTTTTAATCTCTTTAGTACTCTTATTATTTAATAGATTATATAGATCTATATATTTAACTTTAAAATCTAATATATACTAAATATATAGAATACTATTATTAATAGCTTTTCTAAAAAGCTTAATAAGCTTTTAAATAAGTAAGATAAAGAAGTAGAAAGAGAGATTAATAACTAAATTAACTAATAAATCTTCTTTATAGATATATAAATATATTTCTTCTTTAATAAGGCTTAAGACTATAGAGATACTTATACTATTATAGATATTATAATTATAACTACTAGTAATAATAATAATAAGTAGGACTCCCTCTTTATAATATTACTATTTATATTAAGTAATTTATAGACCTAATTAACTAAGTCTTAATAGATTATATACTTCCTTAGTACCTTCTATTACTTATTAAGTATTCCTATAAACTAATATAAATAATAATAAGTAAAAGCTATTAGCTATACCTTTTATAATAAGCTCTTATTTATATACTTAAGTATTTATAAGCTAATACTATAATATATTATTAATAGTACTACTAAAAGAAACTATCTTATTATATATATTTATATTAAGAGTAAATATAGAGGATATAATATTATATTTAAAAAGCTTATTAATAACTACTTCTAACTAAACCTCTATAAGTCTATTATAAATATAATTTTAATATACTTAGATTATTAACTATATAAAGTATACTAAATTAATAATATATATTCCTTTATAATACTTATTAGACTTCTATTTATAAAAGTAGCTTTAGATATTTAGAAAGTAAGTAAATATAATATAGTTAAAGCTAAAGACCTCTTAATAAGATAAATTAAAATAAGATAGATATTATAAGCTAATTTAAAGCTTATTACTAAATTTATCTAAGAAGATATTATCTATTACTATAAGTTATATAGAATATTAGTTATAAATAGAAAACTAAAAAATAAAAACTATATTATTACTTTTAATAAGAAGTATACTTTTTACTAATAAGTTATAGTAATATATAATCCTTATACTAATAGAACTATTAAGAAAAGTTACTAACTTATTATTTATATTTTATTAACTTAGCTTAAAGATATTAGTTATAATTTTTATCCCTACCTTTATATTATACTCTTTATAAATTAAATAACTATTTAGGTATTAACTAGCTACTCCTCTTTTTACTTTTTTTATAAGTATAACTTAATTATACTAATTAAAACCTTTATATTTATATAGAGGGTTCTTAATTAAACTAATATCTTTATACTAAAATAAGAACTTATAGTATAAATATAAGCTTTTAGCTAGTTAGATAGAGATAAAGAAGAGGCTTAAAAGATAATTATAAAATAATATAAATATATTACTATATAGTTTAATAAATAATATACTTATATATTCTAACTAAGCTACTTAAATATAAATAACTTAATATTATCCTTTAACGTTATAAAATTTATTAATAAGTTATTAAATACTAAGTTAAACTATAGATAGAAAGGTTCTTTTTAAATCTACTCTTATACTCTAGAGAACTCTTTATACTAACTTACTATACTTACTAGAGAACCTCTATAAAGTTTAATATATATAGGGAACTATTTAAAGAAGTTTATCTAATCTCTTAAGGGTTTTTAAGAACTTAATAACTTTATTATCTTCTAAGATAACTTTATAAATTATATTAAGTATATATTCCTACTCTTAAAGTAGCTAGATATAGAGGTACTAGATAATAATTCTAAGGATAAAGAGTTAGAATAACTACTTATATAATAAGATATAGTTTAAATAATATAACCTTATATTAATAACTAAAAATTATTTTACCCTCTTTTAATTATATTATTACTTAAAGATAGCTATTTACTAAAAAAAATATCTAAAGGATATATTATAGCTATAGCTTTATAGTTTAATTAATACTATTAGATAATACTTTATAAGCTTAAATTATATTAGTATAAGCTTAGTTTATACTATTTTATTTTATTTTTATTATATTTTATTACCTCTATACTTTTATTTAGTTATATTATTTATATTATTTAAGATTTATAAGGATATTTCTACTTATAACGCCCCTACTTTATTTTACTCTATATAGATTCTCTTCCTTCTTTACTTTAGTAGTATAAATAGCTAGTATTATAAAATAAGTATTATTACTTCTCTTTACTTTAGTTTATTAAAGATATAGCTTTATATACCTCTTATAAAGTAGTATATTTATCTCTTATTAGATCTCTTTACTTAAATTACTCCTCACTTTTTATTATTTTTACTCTATTATTATTATTATAGTATTTATATTAAAGAGAATTAATATAAATACTTTTACTTTTTAGTATATTAATACCTTACTTATTTCTTTTTATTCTTTTCCTTATATACTAGCTAAAACTTTATATATTATATTAACTATTATTTTAGTTTATTTATATTATATCTTCTTTTATATATCCCCCCCTCTAAGAGGATATTTTATAAACTAAAATAGAGTAAGAAAGCTTATTTTTATTACTATATTATATCTACTCCTATTTAGCTAGTATATAATAAGTATTTAAGCTATTATATTTTACTTATAATATTTCCTTATATTTTATTATTTATATTCTATTATTCTATTATAATATTTATATTAAGAAGAATTATTATAAGTACTTTTATTTTTAATATATAATACCCCCCCCCTCTCTCTTCTTTTTTCCTTTTATATTAGAAATAAAGCTTTAGAAAATTATTATATTAGCTTTTAGTTAGTCTATTTATATTATATTTATTATTTTATATACTTTTTTTAATAAAATACTTTATAAACTTAAACTATATATTTATCCCTCTCTATATTACTTATAAAGTTTTATCTATCTCTTATAGCTATTAGTATAATTTTTAGTTAGTATAAATATATTTTAGTTTAATATTATTTACTATTTATTATAATATATTATATATATTATTTAGCTTAAAGTAGCTAATATTATATCTATAAAAAATACTTACTAGTTAACTATTATAGCTTTATTATCCTAAAAAGCTATTTCTTATTATATATTTTACTTTTTCTAGCTATTTTTATTATCTATTTTACTTTTGTTATTTTTAAAGGATTTTAGTTAGTTTATTTTATATTTACTTCTTTAAATATTTATTTCTACTATAAGATAGACTATATAGCTAAAATAAATAAAGATAAGAAGGAGCTAGCTTTATAAAAAGCTTTTATAAAAATACCTTAATAACTATAAAGCTATTTTTTAAGCTAATATTAGTAATTTATTATATATCCCTTAGTTTATAATATAATAGATAATTAAAGCTTTAGCTAAATAAGACTATTTATAACTAAGAATAATAAACCTCTTCTCTAAGTTAAATATTTTATTTTATATTACTTTAATAAGATTTATCTTATTTATTTATTTTATAAAGATTTTAAGGATAAAAAACTTATAAGAGGAGACTAAAATAGCTTAATAGGTTCCCTTAATAGATCTCTTTAGTAAACTAAGAGATTATTTTATTAATCTCTTATTCTTTTCTATTAAAGTGAAGTTTTATTAATATACCTCTCTTTATTTTATACTTACTTTAATATTTTATATTATAGAGTAAAGTTATTACTTTATAGATTAAAATAAGATATAGTAACTACTTTAATATTATTTTATACTATTAGCTACTTATTTAGCTCTTACTATTTATATAAATTACTTTTTTATAAATAAAGCTATAAGAAAATAACCCTCTTTTTTATACTTTTAGTATATTAGTAGATATAGTAATATTCTTTTCTTTAGCTTAAATAAGTTCTTTTCTATTTAGATTATTTAGTTTAGCTTATATTTAGATTTATTTCTACTCTTTTATTTTTTATATATCTTATTTAGATATATTTAAATAAAATATATATCTTATACTTATAATAAAAGAGGATAAAGTAAACCTAATTAGATATAAAAGTTTATTATTATAATTAAATATCTATTTCTTTAAACTAATAATCCTTTATAGTTCTTCTTCTATTTAAGTTATAAATATCTAAAGCTATAAGCTAAATAGAAGCTTTTATATTATAAGTAATCTTAATATTATAAATAAGAAATATAAAAAGTATATTTTTAGCTAAATACTTATAAAAATACCTATAAAATAATAGTATAAAGTAGTAAGTAAAAGATTATTTAATAAAATAGCTAAGCTAAAATAACTTATTCCTTTATAATTATAATATAAAATAATTACTTTATAGACTAAAAAGATAAAATAATATAATAAAATTAACTTAGTTATATAGCTATAGACCTTTTAGCTACTTTATATACCCCCCCTTTTTTATTCTACTTCTTAATAACTAAGCTTTTTAAGAGGCCTTATTATAAATATAAAATAGAAGCTTCTCTATTTTATTATAGTTAAGATTAAGAAGAAGCTTTATTATAAATAAGTAGTTTATAAATATAAATAACTTAAGAGTAGTTTTATACTTATAGATCTACCTCTCTATTATACTTATAATATCTTTTATAAAATCTAATACTTATATATAATACTACTTTATAGTTTACTAGTTAATTTTTAATTTAGTAACCTTAATATTAATATATTTACTACTCTTTTAATACTTCCTCTTTTTTCTTATCTTATAGTTAAACTCCTTATAGATCTCTTTATTACTATATAAATATTCTTTTAAAATATTTTTATAGTAAATATAGTTTATATAAGGCTTATTAAGTATTAAAATATATTTAAAGTATAATTTATAGACTTAAGTATTAATTAAATTATTTTTAAAAGAGTAAGTATAAGCTTTATAATAGTTATAAGAGATAGTATTATAACTTCTAAAGGTTTAAATAAAGAAGCTATAAGATATTATTAGATAATTAGGATTAAAGACTTTAGTTATTTAGAGTTTATAAGGAGTTATAAAGCTATTTATAATAAATACTTATTTATAGAAGAGGTTAGAAGAAGTATTTAAATAACTAACTATATATAATAAGTATTTTATACTTATTATATTTTACTAAAATTATTTTATAACCTATTTTATAGATATAGAAAGTATAAATAAACTAAAATCTACTTTATAATATATATTATAAAGCTATAGAAAGTTAAGTTTATATTAAATAAAACTTATAAAGAACTATAAAGAGACCTATTAACTAAATAGCTAAAAATAATAAAGATATATAATAAGAACTTATTACTAAACTTAAGTTATTTAATATAATATAAAGAGAAGAGTTAGACTTTATATTAATAAAATATTTTTTAGAATTAGTTAATAACTAGAACTTATAATAAACTAGAAGATATTACTCTTAAAATTAATTAGTATTTTTAATTATAATAAAAGAAAGTATAAAAAACTTATTAGTTATTAAGAATATAAGTTTTATAGACTTAAAGAGTAATAATTATTTATTTAGGGGATAATATAGATAGGTTATTAATAAAGGAAGAAAATACTATTTTAATAGTTTATAGAAGTAATATAAATAGATAAATAAGTAAAGTAATTAAAGCTATTAATTTAATAGTAATTATATTTACTCTCTTATTTTAAGTTTTAATTTACTTTAGTAGTAGTTTTTTATCTTATTTTTAATAAAATAAATAAGTATAGCTACTTATTTATATTTATAAATTATTACTATTTTATTTATAACCTTTATTTATAAATTTTAAATAAATAACTATATAATTACTATTTATATCTATAAATTATTACTAAATAACTATTATATTAATTACTCCTATTTTTTCTATTTTCTAATATACTTTCTATATACTACTTTAATATTACTCTCTTTCCCTCTCTTTTTTTATTTTATTACTTATATATTATATTATAACTAATTATATCTATAAAATATATATTAAACCTTTTTTAAGAATTACTATATCTTTACTTTTATTTAACTTAGTTAGTATAATATCTATTTAAGAAAGAGATTTTACTAAAAGCTTTATTAAAACTTATAAGATTAAATAACTTATTAAATCTAAATAGACCTCTAGAATTTTAATTTAGTTATATTTTTAGGTTAATTATAAGAGAGATAAATTAATTAAATATATTAATAAAATAGCTACTTAGCTAGAGTTTATATATTTTAATAATACTCCTTCCCCTTTTAATAAGAAACCTATTTTAGTACTTATATAGCTATAACTAAGAGATATTAAGTTATAATAATATCTTTTAGATAGATAAAAACTAATAATACTTTACTTAAGATATTTATAGTTATACTTAAAGATATTTAAAAATATTATAAATACTTATAACCTCTAAAGTATTATTTTTATAACTATTATACTAAGTAGTAGTAATATTACTAAAAGCTTTACTATAGCTATATATTATATTAATTAGAGAGTTAGATTAGTTTTAGAAGTATTTAAAAGCTCTTTATAAATAGATTACTTTATAATTAAGAGTATATAATAATATTATTTTATCCTCTTTACTAAATATTTTATAATACTATTTAGTAAAATAAACTAAATATAAGTTAGAATATTATTAGATATTATAATAAAGTAGATATTTATATATAATAATTATTAAGAAAATAGAGAAGTTAAAAATAAACTTATTATAATTACTAAGAATATTAAGTATTTCTTTACTAACTTCTTATTATATTTCTAATAAGCTTTATTTAAATAGCTTACTATCTTAAATATCTTATAAGTTAGTTTTATTTAGTATTCTAAAGTAATTATACTTAACTACTTTAAGTATTTTAATAATTTTAATAACTTTAATAGTTTAAATAAAGTAGTTAAAGATATATTAATAGATTAAGTTTAATATATTATAGCTAAGTTTAATAAAGTTCTATAAGATTATAGATATATAAAGTTTAAATTTTAAAAACCTACTAAAAAGCTAAAATTATTATAAGAACTAATTAGTCTATTTATTTTAAATATTATTATAAAGTATAAAATATTATATAATAAATACTTAAAGCTTATTAATAAAAAAAAGCTTTTAAATTTATTAAGTGAGGAATAGCTAATATAGCTAATATTAATACTAACTATTAAGTTTATATTAATAAATAAACCTCTTAGAAGTAACTATACTATTTAAGTTTAAGATATAAGAGAAGTAGTTATTATTAAGCTTAAAGTAGTAAGAGAATAAAATATAGCTATCTCTTATATAAGATACTTTTTATAGTAATTTAAAAGAATAAAAATAATATACTAATTACTTTACTTTACTAAAAATACCTCTTTATAGACTTAATTTATTTTTAAAACTACTTAAAGTAAGTTTATATACTTTTATAGCTTTATTAAAGCTTTATAGCTTAAAGAAGTTAGATTTTATTAAGCTATAAAGTATTATAATAACTTAAATTTTAGTTTAAAAAGTTTTTTATAAACTTAATTTATTACTAGCTTTAATAATTTTAGAAAATAAGCTAGCTAAAACCTTATTATATTACTTAAAATATTAATTAATTTATATAATACTTAAAATATCCTCTATATAGAAAATTTCTTCTAAGTTAAATACTTTACTATATTAGTATATTTTATTATAAGAGATATTTACTATAAAGTTTAGATTTACTTACTAAATACTATATTATAGAATATTAACTAAAAAGTAAGGAGAGCTATTAATATAAACCTCTTTATAAATAAGTATAAAAATAACTTATAGAATTCTAATATAGTTATATACTTCTTATAAGTTAAGTAAAGCTATTTTATCTATTTAGTAATAGATTAAATTAATAAAAAGAGCTACTTTATAGATTTAAGCTTTAGTTAGTAGAGTAACTAAGAGTTTATTAATATTATTAAAGCTTTTACTACTTAGTATAAGCTATTTAAAATACTTAATAACTTTATTACTATTTTATTATAATATACTTAAGTAATTAATTTAGTATAATAACTTAATAGTTATAACTATAGAATTTATTATATTAATTAGGTTTACTATTTTATTATAAAAGGATTTTTTAATACCTATTTTAATAGTAATATTATTATTAATAAGAGCTTTTATTACTAAAACCTTTTATCTCTAGTTAATAAGTATAAATTATAGATTATTATTAAGTTTTATAGATATAAATTAATTTATAAGAACTTTTTATTTTATTTTATAATATAAATAGTAATAGTTTATTTAAGTAAGATAGCTAAAAAGAGAACTATATAGCTATTTCTAGAGTAGTTTTTTAAATTATTAGAAGTAATAATAAATAAGCTATCTTTATTAATAACCTTACTTTAAAATCTTAAAATAATAGTTTTATTTTTATTAACTATTTTATCTCTATTAAAAAGTTTAGCTAATAGTTTTTTAATTTTAGAGAAATATAATAATTATAGTAAACTTATATTTATAACTTCTTATTATAAAAGTTCTATTTTATTACTATATAAGTTTTTAGTTTCTCTTTAAAGTTTTATAACTATTAGTAATTACTTTATTTATTTTTTTAAATAGTTTATTTTAAAACTAAAAATAGTTAATTAAGTAGTATATATTAATTAGTATATTAATCTTTAGACTTAAATAGAGGTTTATATATTATTTAGGATTTATATTTATAGATTTTTAAAACCTAAAAAATAAAAAAAATAAGTATACTATAGATTTAAATTTAAATAAAATACTACTTATATAAAAGAAATAAGAGAAGAATAAAATTATAAGAATATATATTATAAGTTTTATTAGTAAATATAATACTTTTATATATATATAAAAATATAAGAAATTATTTTTTAACTTAAAAAGCTAAAAAAGAAAATAATTAAAAATAATTAGAATAAAGTTTAATAAGTTTATTAATTTTTTTAGTATTTTTAATATTTAGAAGCTAGATTACTAACCCCCTTAAGGAGTAAGAAATTAATTTAGATATTATTATTATTTTTATATAAATTAAAAATATAATTTATTTATTTTTTAGTAGATTTTTAAGTTTTTATTTTATTTTTTTTAGTTTAAATCTATAAAGAATATAAAGAGTCTTTTCTTTTTTTTTTTAAGATTATAGACTTTAAAACTATAGAGTTATAAAGTTATAGTAGCTCTATACGTTCTTAGGTACGTATACGCTACTGTATCGCATAGCTCTTAGCCGCCTGGCCTACGACTATTTCAATACTTGTCGGCAGCTGAACATGCAGGCGCTGGTATATGGGTGGCGCCACAGCCGGGGGGTTGTAGGGATCTAGACCCAGACCCCGCTGAGCATACTTTGGCCTCAGCTCAGTCTAGAAAAGCCTTCGAGTGAGGGCTGGGGTTTCAATAATTCGTTCTCTGGAAACATTGACCCGTGTTGAAATAAATACGGTGAGTCGTCCGTGGAGTGGAACCGCGCTCAATCTGTGTTCTACTCAACTTACCTCCTCGAGCTGCAACGTAATACCGTGGAAGGAACACAATATCTCAAACTTAACTCTTTTATCAAACTCGAGGCCTACATTGAGGGCTCTTTTTTGTATCTTTTGCCATCATAACGCGTACAACCATCACCCCTGAGCTTCTGGCATCGAGCCAATTCCGCACCGCGGAAGATGCCTCCTGGCTCAAGACGGTTCAAGACACAAGTGCCTTCGATCACTATGATCAGATCGTCGCGCTGTCCCAAGGTATGATAAACGATGCCATGGCTAATATCCAGAAGAACAGCCCTGGAATCGAGGATTTCGATGCGCAAAGCGGTCAGCAGAGGGCGATGATCATTGATCTTAACGCTCTGAAAAGCCCTGACTGGACCTGGCTGGATCCAAATGTTGATGCCCTGTTTTGCCCTCCGTGTGTAGATCATTCAAGCGAAACATAGACGACTCTCAACGCGCCTCAGCTCATCATTTCCGCTTCGGATCCAAATATGCTTATTTGGCGGACCATTGTCGAGTCTGGGACTTTTAGCGTGTACATCAAAAACGGCACGGAAGTTTTCGCTCTTGATGGCTGCAGCATGGACGTCAAAGTCCCGCTAGGTACATGAAATTACAGTTCAAACCTTTTCCAATAATCATTTATCTCATCCTACCTATCCGGTGATACGGGTTTCCATCAGAGTCTCCTGCTTACCGATCTTCCTTCTGCAGCATTCGACACTTACGACAACAATCCGCTTCACGCTCCCGAGAGGCGTCAGTACAACGGTCAAATGAGGGAATGGCTCCAGAAACACTTTCAGGTTCCCGGAGACTATCGTCCCGAGCAAATCTTTGCAAAGTTTGCCGACGCGCATCGGAGCGAAGTGTCGCTCGTGACGAACCCCTTGGATGACCTCAATAGCGTGTACGAGCAATGGAAGACTTCCTCGGAGAAGAATGCGAACATCGGCAATGCCTTTGAGAAGGTGTTCCAGATTATCGCTCTGCAGAGGCAGAAGGAAGGGCTGACAACGATCGGAACACGCTTCAACCTGGATGCACCTGCGGGCCAGTCCTCTCCCTGGATTCATTCTACCTCTGTTTCTCTGCTAACGAAGGCGTCATCAAAATACATTTGAGAAGCCTGCTTATTATTGTAAGTCTACTCTTTTTCTCAGAAATTAGAACTGACTGTACGTATGACTTTGGAAAGAATAAGGCTCATGAGGAGTCTCGTCAAGCCCCCGTCACCATGGTCCATCAAAGCTACGCATACACACTTGGTCCCGAATCGGGTGCTTCTGGCTGGCAGGACGACTTCTCTCAAACTGGCGGTCCAGCCGTTGCCAATTGTCTATTGTACTGCGAGAACGTAACGGAGTGCAAGCTTTCGGTACCGGCAATTGGGCGTTCTGGCAACTTCTCTCTGCTGGGAAGCGATTCGGTGGCAAACAGCAAGGTTCCGTGAACCTTTGCTCTCAGTCATCAACTGATCTTGGAGAAGCACCTGCTTCCTCATCTTCAAGTGTTTGTCCAGAAAACACAGGTATTCCCTGAGGTCGTATCTTGGTCCGTCTCAGGTAATGGCACCCTCTTGCTCAACAACCCTTATAGTATCGGCAGCAACCCTCCTCAGTATCCCAAGAACGATCCGTTCATCAACCTTTACGAGTTCAAGAACATCCCAGATTCAGAACCAAGTTTCGCAGGGCTCACTTGCTACCGGGCCCACATCGATGTCACTAGCGACCACCCCAAGGCAAATAAACTTGTCAAGTTCAATCAATCAATCAGTTATGAAGCTATCGCTAGTCAATCAAGTCAATCATGAGCCTCAAACTTAATTGATTGTCTTGACTCTTTCGACAGGGGAGGGGGGCTACTGGGGCTTCGAGATGGCTCTTGCGACGAAGCCGGGAACTGTGGCAATCCCCGGAATCCGACCAGGGAAGACGACGTTATAGGAAGAAAAGAGTAGGCAATGGCTAGGAAATGCGTCCAGCCCTGTTCGTCTGGGATCCCCTCCCCTGTCACGGTTACGTACGTCGGCGCCATTGGAAATAAGAGCGAAGATCCTGCGACAGGCGCGCTTCAAGACTGACTGGCAAAGGGGCATTGCGCGGTCCGGCGTTTCCTCGTCGTATTCGCCGCATTTGCCAAGAGCGACAGATAACGTACTGCACAGCGTTAGGGAACCCTTTGCGGCCGAGCATTCGCGGCCATTACCAACCTTTCCGAGGCAGAGACATACATGTTAATGCTGTTATCCTAGTCGCCAACGCTTCCCCTAGCAATTGTGCCGAGATGGAAGCTTGTCTTCTCCTCGCAGCAAGTTCAACAGCAGCGATTTCGAGTGCACTTGGGGCCTTGCTTGCATGCGCTCTATAGCGCTCTTGTCCCTCGATGGAGGAACGGCCCTGATCATCCAACGTGTCCGGCGCCGTTCCATAATGGCGCACGGGTCTGGCTTCTCCGGTGTTGTCTGTGGAGCAAACAAAGCGGGATCGGCCACGGCAGGCGCTCTTTTCGATACCTCCACTTCGGTGGTGGTTTAATGAGCAGCCATATTGTTACAACAGTGTGCGTGAGGCAGTCAACATAGAGCACAATTAAAGGAGCGTATGTATTGACCAATCCATCATGATGATGATAATGATAGAAAGAAAAGTCGGTGTGTTGTTGGTGGAATCCGACATCGGAATATTCGGAGATAAAGGTGTGATATGCTTACTCTGAATATGCAATCCTTGTGCCTGGCATAGTCATATTCGGATAGTCTTATCTGACACCTATCCTGCCGTCAAACTTGACGTCTAGTCACCTGCAGAGCGCAGACTTTTATCCGAAAACTGAAGAAAACGAGCCGCGGGGGACAGGATTCCCACATGACCTCGCATCAACCCTCTACGTACTTCTGACGGCCTTCAGCCATTGCGTCGCACTCCGTTCCGCCCCACAAAACACACGCCCTCAAGGATAGCAGCACATGTAACCAATCCCCAGACGTGAATAACAAAGTTAGAAAGTCGTCCGAATGGTTTGATTCTCAGGAACGCAGGCACGCAGCGCCAGTGCTTGTGAATGAAATGGACCGACTCGGGCTCTTATTCAAAACACCAGCAAATTACAACTACTAGCCACGCGCCGCCAGCCCCGATCATCAGACTACTTGTTTCTCGTCTTTCGTTGCTTTGTGACACGGCATGACCTCCCAGTGTACCCCACTGATTGGGGATTTCGTCCACTCGTTCTTCGCACCACCGACAGTCGCGGCGCCAGCGCAGGATCTGCTCAAATCTTTCAGGATCTCCATCACATGGCCGGTGTTGCCCTCCAAACTCTCCATTGGTTGGTCCAATGACGCTCTTCTCATTTCCATGGTCTTTACTGCTTCCAACATGGACTCTGTCTGCGCAGCCGACTTCTCTGTGATTTGGGTTGTAGCTTTGGACTCTTTTCCAACCCTGTCCAGAACTGATTTGGTCTGCGCTGGTGATCCCTGCTTATATATAACACTGCGCTGGCCTTTCGGTCCTGCGATGCACAATTGGAGCTGCCAGATGAAGTTTGGGTTGTTATTGGCTTTTTGCAGAGGTTGCATCGTCTGTTCGGCAGTTTGTATTGCCTGTATTTCCATTTGGCCTTGACAATACTGGAGAAAACTTATCTGGTGCTGCGTCTGCTGATATTGTTGTTGATATTGTTGCCGGTTTTGATCTTGTTGCTGTTGCTGTGGCGGGCATTGCTGGTGTCGTTGCTCGTACTTTGGCAGTGGCACGCCTTGGTACCATGGCTTCCCTCCACTAGACGTCCGACTTGCAATACTCACTTGATTTTCCTGATGATTATTGAAGAATCTGCTCAATAAGCCTTCTTTGACCTACTAATGAGATGCTGCTAGGTTACTTTATATGCAGCATCATTCCTCATGGTCGAGCCATCTTTATCACTGATCATCTTCACAGTTATTGTTGTGTTAGGTGATGCTATATCATGTTATGTTATATTATGTCATGTTGACTTCGTCCCGGTTAAGCCATCCAAGGTTCATCAGGGACTTGCAAAGGCCCCACCGTTATCCTTGTCTCCTGGGAGCTCATGAGAGCAATGCGCGTGTCCGCTGTCTAGATTTTCTTCGAGATCAAAGCTTTCATGCATGATGGGAGGGAGAAATGTTCCGGACAATGGACGCAACCCGGAGAGTGTCTGTTCATTCTGGTCATTACAATCAGAGTATAAACCTTCGGAGTGTGACGAATATGGCGCAGGCCGTTAGCGGCACCTCGGACTATTGCAATGTAGGACCAGGTTGCAGGTGTGTGTCTAGGAGTGCTGAAGAGGTTTTTTGATCATAACAAACACAATAGTGACGGCAAAAGTAACTAGTGAGATTTGCCGTCTGAGTGGGGTATACTTTGCGCCAGAAGAAGCAGACAAGTAACGATGTCCTTGAGAAGCATGGCTTTGAGAAGCATCGCGAATTACTAAGTGGAAGCACAAACCAACTGTGCCAAGTCAGACTTTAAGGAATCCCTCCAGCAGAACGCCGTGGTGAAGGCGTACCACTCAGCGCCGGCAGTCATCCGACACGGGCCCAATTGGGAAGCGAAAATGGGCAGCAGCGCGCGGCGCAACACCCTCCACTACCTCTAGCAAACAGCAAGCTCCACGTTCTTCATCCGGTCTTGCTTGAGTGATCCTGCCGGTTGGTCTAGTGGCCAAATCGTCCCATCATCGTCCCATCATTGCCCCATCATTGCCACTGCTGTGATGTCTAGCAGCAAGCCAGCAAGGAATCAGTCCCAACCAGGCGTGTTCAACCCACACAATTAGAGACATCACCCAGCCGGTACTACGATTTCCCGACGTAGCAGTCGCGAATTGATAGAACGAGCTTGCAGCTTGGATCGATCAGTTCTAATGGGAGCGCTGTACGAGGATCATAACCAGCTAATCGGGATTTCAGCTAATCGTGCTTTGCAGGTCCATGGCGGTGACAGGGGCTGATGGCGCAAACGACTTGGGCGATCACAAAGACTTCATACTGGCCAATTATTGCAATAAAGTCTCGCTTGCTCCGACTTTAAGCTCTTGTTACAATTGCTCCACCATCATTTCCGATGGCGCCTGTTCCCAGTATCATCCATGGAAGCTACAAGGACCGACGAAAGGAACCCACATGCTACCCTAGCTCTACGCAAATCAACTCCTTCTTCTGTCCGTCGTCTTCTACCTTAAGACACTGGCTTGGACTCGAAATACCACCAACCTTTCAACAAGCGGCCGTCAGTAGCAACCTTTAGGCAGTTCCTTCAATCCCGCATTCTTTGCCCCGAGACGGGCGCATCGAGCCGACCACACCAACATCGTCCCAAAAGTACCCGATGCATAACCCTAATCCGAGCCTCTTCGCTTCGCCGCATCGCGTGGCTCACGACGGAGGGATCGGCTTACTCATGATGCGACCAGTTGCGAGTTGGTCTTGTGTTGAGCGTCGGGAAGACCGAGAAGTTTCCCCATGCGTCTCCCCGCCGTACGTGCGTCCGAAGCCTTGTGGCGCCCCCCTGCCGTGAGCGCAAGATCTTGTTCACTAAGCCCAGCGCTGCGATGGGACTGGTGTGGGAGTTTCGAGATGGCAGCCATCTCGTCTCCGCACCAAGAAGACGAGTTTACATACCCATTCATCCATGGCTAACGTGCGGCTAGCTCAGAACGACAACATCGATATCGCCCCACAGGACCGATGTCACCCTACAGCTGCTGCTATCAACAGCAGTAATCTCCCAACACAAGCAAAGAAGAAGTCGGGCACCCATCGCTCAATTCATCCACCAGCGGAGGTTGATCTCTCACAGTAATGACCAGACTATTGGGGGCGCGAAAGTCGATCGATGAAACTCTCAGCAATGTCTCTGGGGTATCGACCAGAATTGGAGGTGCACCTGCGAAGAAGAAAACTTAGAAGGGAAGAAAGAAATCGACGAGAATTGAAGAGTCCAACAGCCAAGCGGCCGGAACCGGCATCTTCGGGCATGCGACATGGGTTCTTGGGACGCATGCTTCTGATGGTTCGAAAGACAGACGCATGCTGCGTCTTCTTCGATGCGCGCCGCGCAGATGGCCGGCGTTAGGTGAGAGGCTCAGCCGACGACACGGACTGTTGCAACGCTCACAACGCCTCTCACGCTGGCATTATAAGTTCGAGACTTGCCACCACGCCGGCCGTTCCTTGGTCACGTATGGCTATCAGCGCTAACAATGTTTTCCGTTTGAACAGCAGCACGACTCGCCCGCCACCTGCTTGCTTGCCCCCCTGGCACCTAATTGCCGACGTAGTGGTTCGTGATAGCGCCGTCCTTACCCAAGACATAGCCAACGATCATGGCGTTACCCACTATGTCGCACACTGAGTTCCAACACGAGAGGGCCGATCAGGGAACAGCCAGTGTTCCAGCAAAGCCTAGTCATCAAGCAGCGTAGTCGGCGTCGTTTGCGGTTGTACGGCGCGCGTATAACCTGGTCGCTATCCTTAAATCGGCGTGATTAAAATGCCAGCAGCAGTGTCCAAGTGCGATGGACGATTTACAGCATGATGACCAATCTCTGGTCTCCTTTTCCGGGGACGAATCACCTGCGTAGTGGCCGACAAGACCACTTGTTCGACCACAGCGTTCATATCATTTCGCAGCTCATTCACAGGGCTTCCCACGTTAGTATGACAGCAGCTAGCATGTAGAAGTATTCTACACCGGGGAAATGTACGAAGACTTCGATATAACGGGTTTGAGCTCAACTGGCAACGCCCTTCTTGAACATCAAAACCCCCTTCTAATCGAGGAGCAACTCATCGACCTATTACTACTCAACCATTCTGGCATAGGCGAAGATGGCCGAGTAGCTATTGAGCCCATTCATGACAGTCAACAGCAGCCTATTATCTCAGCTGTGCGCGTACCGCATGCTGGCGCATCAACGCCTGCGTCAAGCCCTGTCTGGATTAAGGAACAGATCGACATGATCATCGACACTCCAGATTTCTGGCATTGCCCACAGAGACACCGACGAAAACGCCTCTGAAGGAACGCAGTGATCTCAGACATGATAATCAGGGGACCATGTGTACGGAAGCGGCTGATGCCGGGGAACGGCGCCAATGGGAATGGGGCCAGAGTCCTTCGGAGCACACACAAAAGGCACAGTACATCACGGACAACTTGTAATCAGAGACAACTTGCAATACGCCCCACTACCGGGTATCAGCAGAAAAAGCCATCGTCGTCGCTGGCGACTTACTGAACTTCTTAGGACAACTGGAAGCGGATGGGACGGTAGCTCCAAAGGACGTCAACGGTATCTTGCTCTTTTTCCACCCACGTCAGCCAGCGCAGACACTAAATCGTATTAATCAAAGCAATGCCATAATTTTTGGCATAATCGACTGGCGTTCTACCGTTGAGATCATTGCAGTTGATGCTGTGGCCGGAAGCCAAGAGGCGCACTATGACCATCAGAAGCCCAGTGGCAGTTGTAATGTGCTCGCAGCCTAAGGAGTAGTTGTTTTCGTGGGCTTCATGTTCGGGCTCGTCGGTTTGCTCGTCAAGAAAAAGTAGACATCTCCAGATACACCGATCAAGGAGACGACTCTTCTGGAACTTTTTTTCCAGAAAAACGCAAACAATACTATCGAGTCCTTCAGGACGGAGCATTGAAATGGATTCATGATAGTGACGTGTTTGTCGTTATAATCCCATAATCTGTCGTAAGAACGATCCTGACGCAGCAAGCTGCTGACGGGAACATCGTGAAATCGAACTGTGAAGATGTTGAGATTGCGCGGTTTGCAGCGTATGAGAACCTGTAACGATGCCTTGTCACTGTAGAGGTCAACACAGCCCACCTAACAGCAGATGTGCTGCGGTAGAGAATCGGCTCGCAGATGGCGTGCAACTGTCGATCGCAGCGCATGAGCTTGACGATCGTTCTGACGATACATAGCCTGGCGATTGCCATGATTATTCCAGTGGGAAGGCGTGTCATCCTGCGCGGATAAAACACTGCTGGGATGCAGTAAGTGGCTCATATCCTTCTTGTGCCTAGATGTTTATTTTTTATGGGATACATTGTACGATAAATCCCTCTACCGAGATCCATCCTAATCTAGAGCAAGTGGGAAAACTGCGTTCCGAATGCTGCGTTTCCAATATCACTGCTCATAGATTAGGATAGGCATCGCATTCCGAGCTCAGCATGCCTTGGGAGTTTCCTGTCTCCACTTCGCCTGCGCTGCAACAGTGATTAAGGCAATATGAGGCTTGGATAATGTTATGTTATCTTCCTTTTGTTGATTTGCCTGAGAGAGCTTGGCATCGCCCGAAAGAGTCCATATCATGCTAACTACGACGTTGGCCACAAAACCTGGGGAAGAGCAGCACTTAGCCTCAATCAATGTGAACGTCATCTCTCTACCATGACGTGACAGCCTCCAACCAACTCTGCCCGCTCACCCCTGCGAAGGAAACTCTTGCTGTTCGTCGCAAACATAACATGACAGATGGCATGCCACCATAAAGCCACTGACACGGTCACACAAGCAGACTTGGGTTAGATAATCGCAGCGCTGACTAGAGGAATCAGAGATAATGTACACTTCGGCCGACAAACAACATAACACCACAGATTAAGTGATGATGAAGATGACAGAAACGAGAAGACTGGTGCGGAGCTGGCGGGCTTGCAGGCAAGCCCCAACAGCGCGATTACGGTAGAGCCTAACTCCAGGTTGGAAGACAGCTTTCATACTGACGCGCTGTTATGAATGTGTTTTTTCCTGTGATAGTTCAGCAGGGTCTCAAATTTCTACCCCAGTTGAATGGGATAGCTTGGGTTGAGTTCTTTGTCGATTTCATGCTTGTACCAGACCGCTCAAAACCGAGAAACCTCCCGCTGCGCTTCTTCAATCACTCTACTCAAACCACTTCAGATTGCCGTACAATCAAAACAGCTTCTTGCACCATTACTTTGGTCAGCAGAACCTGCCACAGCATCCTTATTCGCCATCTTGCAAGTATGACGGCATCAGACGAGAGTCAGCTCTGGGTTCTGCCGCAAAGGACCATGTCTGCCAGGGAGATCGCCGTCTTGGTGTCGCTGTCGGTCATGTCTCTGGTCATCGCTCTGGATGCCAACATCATCGTCACTTCGCTCTCGGTGATTTCATGACACTCGGTGCTAGAGTCAAGACTTGTCTAGGTGACTTACAGAACGACAGGGCCATCATCCAGGACATCAGTGGGACATCGACGCAGACTTTCTGGGTCGGCACGGCGTACCTGATCTCCTGCGCGGTTGTTTTCATCAAGTCCGTTAGTAACGTCCTCAGACGCCGTGAAGTCCTCATTCCGTGCACCGACTTGTTCACCAAAGGCATGATGATGTGCTGCTTTATATCTGGGATTACCTTTCTTTCTTGCAGGACGTGTAGTGCAAGAACAATAATAAGCGGGTATTCTCCAAACTGTCGTGAGAAAATGAGAGTCATACGGCAGTCAACAAGGTGCGCCTCCAGGCGGCAAACTGCGAAGAAGAAAATTTAGAAGGGAAGAAAGAATATCCGCTATTACCTTTATCAAGGAATCGCCCAAGAAGTAAGAACCCCTCTGTCTCTTCTTTCGGGTTTAGTGGGCCCAAATCGCTGCAAACAGTGTGAAGTATGGTATCGCCTTGCCAGTCTCGTAAGGCGAGATCGATGTTCTTTTGGAGATGCAGGCGGATGACGGCCGCTTGTATGGACTGGCCCATGCTAACGCTGTCTACCTGGAGGTCCACATGGAAAATATAATCGTCCGTGGGGCCGCCGATACGGCCGCTGGATTTATGTGCTGTATGATGTGCTAATGCCTCTACCATACGTGGTCCTCTGAGACAAACCTCGTAGAGATAGACAAGATGGCCTTTGGATCAGGCGACACCCAGTAGGCATAGAGCTGCCACTTGAGACACGTCGCTAGTCATAATAGCAGCCACTAGATCATCTAGCGCCGTGGATACAATCGTCGCTGAACTGCGACCAGAAGACCACGACCCTCCCGGCGAGTCAACCGCGGTATCGTCTAACCCGAAACTTTGGGCTGACACAAGAGTTCGCACATTCTCAGCTGACGAAAGTTGGTCAATTCTGAATGCTGCCTCTTCCGCTAGACGTACAGACGCTGGTACCTCATCGTCTGTGCTGGCGACGGCGGTATCATGAATGGAGTCGACCAGCGTGGGGGCGACGCTGTAGCTTGGAGACCCAGACGCAGCGGGAGACCGTTCTGCCAACGTCTCATCCGAGTACGTACCCGTAGGTGATGATGGTTGATCTAGGTGGACCATGCTCATGTTGATCGATGATTCCAATGTGATGTCTACAGCCGGCCCTGAAGGTGTTCTTCACATGTCCCACATATTTCCTGTTGCATTTGTGCAGGTGACCTCGACGTGGATAAGCTTGGTGCAGCTTCTGAATGGGCCGGGATGTTAAGATTTGGTTGCTATTAATTAGCGTTCTATGACATGCCAGCCGTGCAGTCATTAACAGATTGCCTTCGATAGCCGCCTTTGTCGGCATCCCGGGATTCTCCTGGCGGCATAGGCTGAACTATCTTCTACGCTGCAGCCTCAACTTGTCGCTTTGCTGTCGCTGCTCCAACTGAAGATACTGTTTTCGAATGATCCTATGTTGAAGCATGTCCCTTCTTTGCCGCGCATTGCGGACCTCGTCGCTCAAATAGGAAAGTTGGCGTCGACACATGGATACTACTAGGTATAATGGCAGTTTGCGACTTGTGCAGCCTGCAAAAGGAGGTGTCCACGATATCGTCGAGCTTGGCGTGCTCGAAATGCACGAAGCTGGGTTTCTCGACATCGCCGCAGATTCTCTTATTGCATCGGACATCAGATTGTGGTTGGCCCAAACGCTTTGACAGATGTCATGAGTGGCGGGCACTTGGATCATCTAAACGTTATTCGACGCTTTAGTTGTCAGTTGGTGCCATTGTCAATGTGTCATGCTATCACAGATGATACAAGCACGAGGTGCAATTCCAGGGCTTTCTCTCACCATGATCATTGCTCAACTGAGCACGATGAACCAAAAGGTGACTTAGATGAGCAAAGGTCATAAATAATCGGCGAATCACTAATGTATACGGTCACGGACGGGTTCTGAGACAATTTTGAAAATAGATATCTCATGATACCTCTTACATTTATAGAAATCAACATTATTGACTTGCCCACGACGAAACACTAACCGGTCGATTCTCAACTTTAAATGCATAAAGAAGTGAACACCCGCTCGCTCTTCAGGATCTTCGCCAACCCATGGATGTCGAGACGACCAGGATCATTACGCGCACTTGCGATATGCTTTTATGGTGTCTGACGACCCGCCCTTACACCTTCGCGCGCGTCATTGAGAACGCGTTGACCTTTGATGGACAGTTTCTCGCCTCAATCGACGACTCGAGAGTGAAGCTTTTGAGCAAACCCCTCGCAGGTAGATTGTCACAAGATGATGTCAATTATAACGGCTTCAATCCTCCAAGAATGCTGCGTGCGGCCATAGCACTCATCGTTTCTATTGAGAAAGTAGCCGTCGACATATATCCATGGTTACATCAACGCCTTTCTGCACAGACGGTTGCATCACAGGCAGTCAGAGTGGCGTTTCTCAACTTGCTACCGTCGTGCCTTTTCGCCGTGCCTGAGAACTCGGTGGTATCCTGCGTTGTGCGGCAGTTCAGAGAGCAATGGTGCTGGGCACATGCCCTGCTCGGATGGCTCGTCACTCTGACGCGGCTGCTCATATGATAGCCTCGCTCATTGCTGCATCCAAAACACCAGGTAATGTAGACGCAAGTGGAAGTCATTTGCATCATGCAGGACTCGAAGACAGTCACCGCTGACGTATGAAAGACCGCACTTTGGGTCCGTGGATGACGGGGTTTCCGGCAAAATGGCAAGCTTCGCATTAAGAGTCGTTTACTATCGTTGACTCCTACCAGGCAGGAGTTCTTCCCTCGTTGTGGCGTGTCTGCTCAATGCTGGGCCGCGAAGAAAAGCCGCCAGAGTTGTGCATTATTGCGTCCGACGGCCGATCGATACAGATTTCATGCTTTGGGCGAGTGTTCATTGCATCCTGAGCGCCATCTCATGTCTTCTGACAGCGGTTCATGTTGCATCACGAGTTTTCTGGATAATGATCGCGATGGTCTCCATTGGATCCATTGTGCTGTCTGTGATGAGACTGGGGAGGCAAGCCTCAGCTTTGGAGAGCGACGCGGTAGAGGTCTTGAGGGTGCTCATATCATCGGAAAAGGTGATTGTCGTCCTCGACATCAACCTTTCGCAACCCATCAGACCGGGCGAGTCGTATTACTTCAAGGTTGATGGCACGCCAATCCGTGTGGCATGGGTTCGTCGTTATGCTTCCGAGAAAGACGGAGCTCCTTACGGTGCGTTCTTGATTGTATCATGCACACCACGCCCCGTTGAATCCAGAGAGATTCGCGGCCCATCCGTACTGCCGATTGCCCCAGCCATGTTGACGGACATATCACTTGATACTTTGACGGCCGACAGCGGCATAGTCGAGGCTTGCCAGAGCTTTGCGTGGCGAAATGTCCCAAAATAAAACCACCTGCTTCATCATTAACGTGGGTGAACGAGCGTCCAGCCATGTTGAAAGCGTGGTTGGCGTGCGTGGGGTCGAACTACGCAAGACACGATCGGCAGCTCACGAGGCGAATTGTATGCACCGGCAGAAGTCGCCAACTGTTAGCAAGCATAGAGTCCGACGATCGGAATAGTTCAGAGCGTGACACCGATGAACTATTCGTACAAAGACTGAAGCAGTATCGCGAGGCGCGCGTGATTTTATGCGCCCAAGACGGTGACGATGTGCGAGACGTTCTCCTAGACCACATCCCCCTAGGAACTCACAGCCTGTACAATAAGTGGACAAGGGCAAGTTACACAGATGATGAAGATTGATGCAATGCCTTAGTTATCGGTGAGCATTTGCGATCGCATCGTATATACGTTAATCGTCCGGATTTGGATGCCAAGATGAAAGACCACAAAACAGCATCCCAATCGACTTTGTTTTCAAGGCGAATCTAATGCAATACGGTTGAAGATGAGAATGTTAGCATATGAACCCAGTCAGAGAGACCCTACATACGGTATTGGCCGAACAACTGCCAAAGCGCTCCAACTACAGGCGCAACGTTTTACTGATGATGAACTCTAGCATGGTCTCGAAATCGTTATATAGCAAGATCCACTCGACGCTTCTAGACTGTCTCGTAGCTCAGCATAGCAATCTCGTACAGTGCTGGAAAGCCAGGCGGTTCAGCCCGTTACCTGAGCCATGCACTTGGCTATGTGTGCTGGTGGCGCAGTGTCGGTGGCGGAAGAGTTCGCCTGCATGCGGATTTTAGAGCTTGGGTTGGGTAGATGTTCGGACTCTCAAGGGACACCACGTGAAACTCTTGACGCGCGGACAAGCGACTTTCGTTGGGCCTCACACAAGGGCTCTCTGGAAATTTCTTTGAGCTCGGCACGCTCACTATGCCCGCGATAATTTGAGGTCTCGCATTTGTCGTGAGGTCGACGGCAATGCCACCTGGGCTTCCGGGATTGCTCGAGCGTTGGGGGTTAGAGTCCGAGTAGCCTGTACTTTGCACGCCTGAAATCTGGAGCCGATGGCATTGTGTATGTTCATGGCTGGTCTGTCGGAGGCCGACATCCATTCATTGTGCCAGCTGCCGGATACAGAAGTTCGGACGGACACTCAATTCTTTAATCGATTGACCGAGGCTCCGCATTGGTTCTGTGTACCCGTACTTGATCGTTTTGCCCATCAGTCTTAGCTTCTTGAGCGACTTTGGGAGCGCTGAGATCAGCATGGACGTTTCTGTGGACGTGAAGTGGTTGAAGCTGAGTCCTACTTCTTCAAGACCTCTCACTGAGTTGTGTTTCTTTTTTTGAAAAGCTTGGCAAGCATAACTGTATCACGTCTTCTGCATCCTCAAAGGATGAGCCGGACAAGTCGCGCTCCAACGGGCATTGCTTGGAGGTCGTCGACAGTTACAGGCGTAGAAGCTAGATTCAGATGGGTTACATGGACAAGCCTTGAACACAGGTCCTTCGAAGCGGAAGACGAAAGCCCGCTGCATCTTTGGAGTGACAGACGACATAGGTTCAGTGTAAAGTCTATGCAGCTCATGATGGGCGTTTCAATGTTTGTGAAACTCGAGTTCATGTCTAGCGCTGGTAGTAATGGTTCAATCTACGAAAGTCCCTGAACATTAACATAGCACAAATGAGGCATGTGGGACAGCATCCAAAACACTGTAGCAAACGAACATTCTGTCGCTAATGCGCAGTCTGTTCGGTCAACGCCGTTCGGTCGGCGATGCGAGACCCAAAGTGGCCTACCTCACCAACTGCCCGAGCTCTCTCTTGGCTCTGACAAGACGTATACAACTGCAGAACGCAGAGCAGCTCTCACGTAATACAGTATTGTAGAAGGGGCGCAGGGGGGTGGTGGAAACAGGTCTTGGAGGTTGACTTCAGAGCTTTGAGGTCGCGGACCCATGGTTTATGCGCCATAGCGACTGGTTTGTCATATGGAATATATCCTATGATGAGGCCTTGTTGGCTATGAGCCCCTCGTTGTGATTCGAAACGATATTCGCACGCACCTTTCAATTCGCTCAGAAGCTGCTCGATGAGAGAAAGCCCTGAGACAGGTGACAGTCTGGGTATTTGCACTTGGGCGAGAACGTGAACGGGAACGACCTCAGATCCACTGACGAAGCAGTCTGGAGCTATACCAGATCGGAATGCACTGGGGACGGCACGCTGTCTCTGGCATTTGATATGGGTTCCAGTGCAATTCATGAGTCAACATTATGCTGATGACGTATATGCTTTGTCTTTGGTGAATGTGTGAGACTGGATGTCTGCTTTCCAGAGTCAGGGAGGGCAGTGGCGGAGTCGGAGGCGTAACTTGATGCATATCCAGACGTGCCTGAGATAGACTTGAAGCGCGGTTTTCAACCACGACGCCCGCGGCAGGTGTAGTATAAGTGCAGTCATTTCCGCCGATCCGTCTGCCCTAGAATGACGCAATATCAACTTGATATCCCCTCCTCATCAACTGGATGCCTGGATGAATCGAACAGGATGATAGACAATAACAGGGGCGATGTGCTGTGATTGAGAGGAGCCTGCTAATTTCCATGAGGGCCGACCGTTCAAACTTGATCCGCTGGTGAACGGAACGGTCCAAGTTTCTCAGCAGTGCAGGGCAATCCAGGGGTCATTCCGCTTCAGAGGCCCTGCTTAAGTGACAACTCGACAGATGCTACCTATCTATGGTGACGCTCAGGCAGCCGCACCCATGGGCTCGATACGGGCTTGACAAGCGCTAGCGCAGGCGAACGGCAATCTCTTTCCCAAACGCGTGGCTGCCGGACGGCAGAGCTCTGTGCATTGGCACAGTAGACGCTGCATGCTTATAGTCTACTATCTCAACGTGCAGTTGGCTGAGCACCAGAAACGCCGTGATCAGGATCGTGCTCCTGGCCAGACGCTCGCCTGGACATTTTCCAGTCCCGCTCCGAAACGGGAACTAATGACTCTGGATGCCGGCGCTGACCAACTTGTCCTTTGCGTTGTCGTTGGCTATTTTGGGCGCCGTCTTCTCGTTTGCCCGTTTGTGGTGCTGCTGCCCGTGAATCGGTTCACTCGTAGGATCGTCTGGGTAAATAAGGAAGCGTTCCGCCCAAAAGGCGGCATCCCGCCGCACCTCACTGTAGGTATGATACGTACCTCACAGGGCTCTGCAGGGTTTTTTTCCCAGCCGTGCGCTGAAAGTGCGCTAAACCTACAGGCCTCTTGGTGCTGCGGGACACTGCACGTACCTGGTGCTTCTACTGAATTTCAGTACAGTGTCGACGGGACTGCCTTGGAATCCCCACGGGGTGTTCTGGCACCCCGTTCACCGTCGCCCCGGTGTTCCAGAACGACTCGTCTAAGCCTCCGAGGCAGTTAGACGACATCACGGGCACCTCCGGTAGAAGGACCCGGCCGTCTAGCAGCTGCACCTCATGGAGCGGAGACTTGCGCCCCACGGTTCCGGTCACGTGTAGCCGGAGGACCTCACGGTACACGGAGTCGAGCAGCGAGGCCTTCATAAGCGTGGCCAAATTAAGTGGGGGCTGTTTGCCCGGCGATATTGACAGCTAGCAACGGATACGACTGGTGAGATCTATCGTCACTCTTATCATCACTCTTCATCGCTATTCTCATCATCACATTCATTCATCACTTTCGTTCGTCACTCCCATCATGAGCAGTCGTACCTATAATCAATTGACAAAGTATCAGACCCATTCAGCGGCAAATCTGCCGACGCTGGTGAAGCCAGCCGCTTCAACGGTCGCATCTAACATCTTTCGTCCAGGCGGTCCGACCCCGCCCTGAGAGAAGCTAACACAGGCACAAATTACTGGAACTGTTGCGGGGATGCTTGTTCTTTTGCTCGTTGTAGTAGCCCTGGCTTGGGCATGTCTCCAAAGGCGGAGCTACATTTGAAGACAGCGACCTGCTGCCGGCTCCGTCGATGAGCGTCTGATAGCCCTGAGGCTTGCTGGGCAGCGAAAACGTTTTGTTACCAATCCAGACCAGTTAAGTCGTTATCGTTCTAGATTGTGATGGATATCGGCAAGCTGTTGGCGCGGCATGTGAGTCGGTACAAAACGATTCTTGATTTCTTCCTAGGCTTAATACAGTATTGCGCTGTAGCTCCCCACAGCATGGCATCATCTAGTGATTTGTGTCTAAACCAGCCTGTGCAACGTGCTCAATCCTGCAAACTCCACATTTTGGGCGCCAGATCGTCTTAGCAGACGCTGCCGCTGTGTCCACATAGATCGCGGCTGCAGTATGTGTACGCCCTTGGAACCTTGCTGCAGCCGCTCCAGATCACGTTGACGGCCTCGGCCAAATTCTCACCCTCATTAACTACCCAGTGGTATGTTCCTGGGAGCGTGACCACCAGCTCTCCTTCTGAACAGGTCGTCTCCGTAAATTTAGGGCTACTAGAAGTATGAAGGTGTTGTTGTTGTCAGCCTTGTCCAGCGCGGGCGTCCGTTGCCTTCGTCGTCGTCCTGCACCCTCATATCAGCATCGTCATCCGCTATCTCTATCTTGCGTCGTCCCTGATCATCGCCGTTATCGTCCTTGGAGACCAAGTAAGTGCTATTATGATTGCTATCGTCCGTCCAAATCAACCCCTTTTGTACTACACTGATCAAGCTCTTCTATGACTTTTTACGTCTGATCTTGCTGGATAAAGGGCTTTCGCCGTTCCAAAAAGTACAAGAAAAGATGGGGTATTACCTGGTCTGCTGTCTATCTTAAGCCGAAGCCTACCATTAAAGCCGCCTGATTAAGGCGAACGCTCGCTGAGTCAGGTACGAAAAGCATGAAAAACAATGTGAAAACGCCTTTGCAGACCACTGCCCTGTTCCAATAACCCAACGAGCTTTGAGCAAGCCAGATGTCTTCCACGACAGAGACTGCTGCGCGCGCAACGCCCCGCTTCTCCGACTGCTGACTGCCGACTGCCGTTCTCCGATGGCCCCGGGCCGACGAGTCAGCGGCGCCTGCGTTGCCGTTGCGGCAGCATTCCCTTACTTGGGATCCCCTCATTTCGGCGCCTCGTACTCTCATGAGACGACTTGAGTGAATGCAACCGGGCTTTCATGTTGGCGACTGTCTGATGCCCACCCCATAAGAGGTTTCACTGTAAAGCCCAGGCCATCCTGGCCCTCGAATATTTCCCCGTGAGAGTAATACGGCAGTCGTCAAGGTGCACCTTCAGGCGGCAAACTGCAAAGAATAAAAGTTAGAAGGGAAGAAAGATTCGCTCCTTTTCTTTCGGAAGCCCCTCCTGGGGTTCTCGCCTGAAAGCTCCACTTGGAATCACGTCTTCCGAAGGTTTCGGCTGTAGACCGCGTCTACGTAGGGAGAATAAACATCACGGCGAAGTAGGGCTAAATGCAGACCTTGGCGTGGAGAAACGCACAGTCACATGGGAGCAAAGATCTTCCGCCAGTACCACCACGAGGTGCCACACGACTCTCCAATTAGATTCGGAGAAGGGGCTTCTGGTTTTCGTTCAACTGGACCACAAGCGCGTCTTAACGGGGCTGGACGAATTTCACTGGTTAGACGCAGCGAACGCTATGCGTAGAAGGCAAAATTAACTTCAAAATTGCGAGTCACTCTGTGGCTCTGCGGCTGGATGCTCGCGTATTTGAGTCTGTAATTACGATGCGGTCCGTCCGCAAAGAAATGCTCGCGTATTTATTCACAACGGCCCTGTGAGTCATGTTCCTGTTGTGCCGAAGCTTATGGCCACCCAGATCGCCGGTATCATCACCATACTGGGGTCACAATCCCACTCCATGCTGGTTCCCAAGTACGCCACAGGTCCCATGTGGGATGGGAGTCGGGTGTGTCGAGCTTCAGACCTCAAGTTCACTCTCAAGTCATGCATTCAATCTCCGAATCCCCCAGCCGGATCACTGAACAAGTTTAGGGGCGGGCAGGCACAGCTACGCTCGACAGCTAGACCCAGGGCTGTTGGTGGAAAATTGAGCACGGTCTAGTGAAGCTGGGCCTGGGAACTGGAACCCAGATGGGATTGGTGGCATACAACGAGCGAAACAAGAAACCCGGCGTGGAAAGTCGCGGAAGGGCTTGCAACTCGTCTTGGGGATGCCAAACCAATCGCCAGGGCCTTGCTGTAGCCAAGAAGTGGTCAAATACATTCTGCGAGACATCTAAAGTCAGCATGAGGTATCATGCTCTCCTCCCTGTCAACGGTCAAGCAAGCCTGCATGTGTCGGCGTATGCGCAAACGAGACGTAGCGGCATGATGATGAGATGCCAGACGCGAGGAGGTGCACCATGCACCAGACGGGCAAGGTGCGCTGATACGACATCTGTGTCATAGCCGTATTGCCAGTTGACCCCTACTTGGACGTTTTTGAAGGAGCCCACGGTCAGTCTGGGTGGTCCGACGGGTGCGAAATGGACGGTGTCTTCGTGCATCGTTTGGAAAACATGCTACTCGCTGTCGACAGGCTGTGTTCTTGCTACTCCTGCTGGTCCAGCAGCTGAAAGCATTTGCTGGCGGCGTCGCTTGCCCTACCGTGTTGTGCTGAATGCAGTCGACGCGTGCTGGAATCGATGCTGCTCTGGACAGCAGCTTGGATGTCGGCGTCGTACACCGTCATACGGCAGCCCACAATATTGTCCTACTCCTGCATCGCGAGACCATTCTGATCCTACCCAACCCAGACGGAGCATTCTCGATTGACGGTTGTTGTGTTGAGGCAAAAGACAGACGGGACATCGTGGACTAATTTCGCCACAGAATTCGAAGAGATGCCCGAGTGGATTGACTCGTTCCAAGGGCCTCAGAGCAGCCCTCAAGACGGAACTATTGGGTATTGGCGACGGTTTTGCGCAGTGACTCGAGCTGTCGGAGGAGCTCACTCTACGAAGTGCGAAGACGAAGACTCGCCGCGGTTCAGGCATTCGGTAGTTCGAGCTTTTCGGCTCGAGCCCCGGCGGTGCATCATTCGCCCGCGGCGGTTGATTTCGTCGCTAATCGAAGCAGATAGAAGTATTCGAGAATGTGGCAGCGTCGAGCTGGCTGACTTGGTTCTCGACGGCGTCGTCGAAAGCCAGGGCATCCACCTCTTTGAGTCAGCGGATCGGCTTGGCTGCGGATTGAAGGTCGGTCACGCCCTTGCCGGGGCTGCTCATCGTTCCCCGTTCTCCGCCCCGACCAATTTGTTGACGAAATTGCCAACACTTTCGTCGCTGTAGCCATTACCATTGCTTAGCAGGGGTTCTTGCACGGGATGCCCACTCGTGCCATTGGCCCTGATGGGATTTTGAGCGTGTTTCTAAAGGGTGCATCACAAATGTCCGGTCTCTTTTCTTCTGTCGCTTGCGTCGCCCGCGCTTTTTTGACGTCTTGGTGGGATAATGCGTGCGTGGAGTCGTGGTGGCGGAACTGCAATCTAGGGCATTCCCATTGGGGCTTGAGGTCGGAACCAAGACATTGCACGACGACTCGACGGGGAATCGGGGACGCAATTGAGCGTCGGCCGGACGGTGCGCGGTGACGTCGCGTGGATTTCCATGGACCAGAGATTGCGGCAGAATGAAGTCGTTCGGTTTGAGGACTTGGGTGGACGCGTAGCTGGATTTTGAAGTCGAGGTTCGCAAAGATTGATTTCCCTGCTGGCCGCTGTAAATCAGTAGCAGCAACGGGCGTGCACCGATGTTGGTGGCACCATCAGACTTTTTGGGGCGAAGAGTATGACCGTGCGCCTGGAACACCGCTGAAGAGGACCAACGGGTGTTGGGTGGAGCCGGGCGGATAATCATCGGTACTTATGTAATCGCCGCTTTCTCATCGTGCCCGAGCGTGTTGGGTCGGTGTCCAAAGATACATCAGCAGTATTGTGTTCATACTGACAAGGAAAGTCAAAAGAAAGACATAGGAGGCTTTCTGGGCACAGGGCGCACATATACGGGGATTTTTACACTTTTCCGACATGATATGCGGCTGATGTTGCGAGATATGCCCGCCTGGAGGGGGTAAACATCGCTCAAGCGCCCACACTAAATTGAGCGCCGGTACTTCTTGAGGTACGTACCCGCCACCACCCGTTGGCCACTGCAACCCGTTAAAGCTGCTGGTGCTGCTCGTTGATCTCAAGCCAGCTGCCAGACAAGGGTGCGGACTTTTTTTTTTTTTTTATTTTTTTTTTTTTTTTTTTTTTTTTTTTTTTTTTTTTTTTTTTTTTTTTTTTTTTTTTTTTCCCTGGATTTTGAAATGAAGGGATGCGGATCTATGACCAAGGTACAATTGAATTTTAGTCGACACATATTGCCTGTGCACGTCGCTCGGGTTCAGACCTAGAAAGATCAGGGAGGGGAGATGCATGGTGTCCGGGTGTGGCCTCTTGCGAGACGATAGCCGGCCGGGCCCGGGCCCGAGGCCCGAAGCCCGGCCCCAATCCCGCCTTCACGTAAGGGATCGTCCACACCACTTTGTAGCCAGGCGCGCCCGGAGCTCGTAGCTAGATTCATCAAGCCACTTCACGCACCTTACTCACCGAAGTCTGCGATGATTCATCGTCATTTTTGATTCGGCAACATCTGCAAGCCACCATCCCCAACGACGACGACCGATGCATGGCAGGCTACATCACAAACCCTCGAGAAACCCTCGCAAGTACATTTGCAGTCTTTTCGCGATTCGTGCTGCATGTCCTCAAACAGATCCAGCGTGAGAAGCTTCTCACGCCTGGGAAACCAAGCTCCTGCCACATGAGAGAATAGCCTGCAGCGGCACGAACGATCCGCAGAGTGCACGGAAAATGGTGGGTCGGCCGAGGATCAAAGGCGAGATAAAGAATTAGCAGGTTTTCGAAAAAGCTGCCACTTTGCAATGACGGCGGCAGCATCTTGAAATGGATGTAAAAGTTTCTCGTGACAAGCCGAGATCTGCCACAATCAGCCCGTGGCACCGCCCGGCTTTCTCCTTCCGTCTTGATGTGCCATATCTTCGTGGTGTGGAAGGAAGCGGGCAAGAACTAAGAAAGCCCGGGCAGCAAAACGTTAAGTTGGGCAGGCCCACCCTTAGCAGCTGAGGTCGGGAGCATTGCCACAGTTTCAAGTGCAACTGGCCATCCCGCAAGAAAGACAAGAACGACCCAAAGTCTGCCCCCGGACATGCCTTGAAATGCAAACGTCTCCCGTCTTCCGTCCGACTCAGACCTCGCACCTTTCGTCACTTGCATCGCAGCGTAGGCTCTCTCCATCTTGTGGGATTTCCCCTGCTTTTCCTGCTTTTCCTTCGCGTCCATTGACTCGTTTTTATTGGCTGCATGTAACTCTTCCGCTTCGGTTCGGCAATTGAGGAGCCCATCATCCGCCCGATAACTCCCGTCATCACGAAGTCTGCGTTGCTGGTTCTGTCGAGAAGCTGCGCCAGATCGGAATCCTTTTCGTCTGGTACATCATTGCGGACCTTCGCCTGCCTTTGTGATTCTCGCCGTCTACCAGCATTGCTTCCCGGCGTCCAAGACAGAGCAATTCTCGACGTCGCGGTCCCTTGCCCCTCTGCGGCGGATCGCATGTCCATCCTCTGGGCATTGATGATCGCTGCCATCCTCCGCTCACAAGGGAACCGAATTACCAGCTGGTAATTTCTCCGTCAGCATTCATCAATTGGAAAGCAAGGAAAACGGCTTGACCATCACAGCCTCCCCAAGCGCACCTGCTGGCTCTTCTTCCTCGTGTAAGGTACACTCTTCTCCGACGGCTGTCGCATTTCTGGTTGCCAGATTTCCATACTGACCATTGCATTTTCTCCCATCAGACAAGGTGGAGCCCGTCTCTCCAGGCCGACTTCCGCCCACGCCTCTCCTCCGTTCGAAGCAAGACGACGATTCCCGCCCCCTTTCGCCAGCTAAGCGTCAGCAACAGCGCCGCAACCTCAGTCGCAGCCTCCGCAATGTCTACGCTGCCGGTCCCCTTCCTCTATCAAATCAAACGGACAAACAGTTGGATTGGAACAATCACCGCGGAGAGGAGACTTGTGATAGCGAGGCTCTCGATGTTGTTCTGAAAGCCGCTTTCGACGCAGCCGTTGCGGCTTTGCACTTTGCAGAAGAGAAGGGACTCGCCTAATTGCAACGAACTGTCGCCGTCGTGGTGGACTGGGAGGGGCCCTGTCTAGTGCATCCTGGTTTCTTTCGACGACAGCACAGAAGGAATATCACATCGCTCCGCGAATGGTCGGCCTCCGAATGCGCCAAATGGTTCCCTCACTCCTTGCTCCAGCAACGCCCCATCCATATCTACATCGCACCCACTTCAGATGGTATTAATTCAATACTCAAAAGTCTTCCTGTCGTCTCTGTGGCAAGATGCCAGCTTCTGGTGATGTCCCGCGTCTGTCTGTAGTCGATTACCTCCCACAACCCATGTCGTGCAGCCTCGCGAGCTACACCGCAAAAGGCCCATCGAATCGCAGAACATCTTGTCGCATTCCGTCCAGTCGCCGCGCATCACATCGCATCACATAACCAACTTCTCCTATCGATTTCCATCACAGAGCCCCGTTTCGCTTTTGCTGTTGCGCTGATCCGTTTCCATTTCCGTCCTCTCAAAATGCTTGCGACCTCATCCTCTCGGCCAGGGGCTGGCTTAGTCAGACTTTTCCGCTAAAAAAGTATGAGCGTGCCGCAGGGCCAAGGCTTAGTCAGATTTTTCCCGCTAAAAAGTATGATCATGCCCCTGGAAAAAAAGTCTGAGGACCCGCCTTTGCCAGTGCTCAAACCGCAACCACACTGAGTAGATGCGGGCCGCACTTGATGCTCGGTGCATCCTACCTTGGCTACCGCCGCTCGTTCGCCCCAAAACCCACTGCCACGAACAATGGCTTTGATCCTGGGTCCTTTTGCGACATTAGAAGCCAACTGGCGACTTCGGTCAAAATCCAGCAAGTGCTGATGGGGGTGGCGGCGGACCGACGAGAAAGACAGGGCCAACATTCGCGCGGATACGGCTGTTGACGTCTCAATGCATCGAGGCGAACGAAGAACCTAGCACTCCGCAACCTTGCCACACGTTCTGGAGCAGCGGCGCTTGGGGCATATCAACGAATGGTCGATGCAAATTTTGTGCACACCGGATGGAGGGCTGGTTGTTTCATGGTCAGCAATCAGCGCGGGCGGAATTGAATAGCAGCGACGAACGTGGCTGTACTCGGCAAAGGAAATCATCTTCTCAAGCCCCTTCCCACAAAGACAACCCACGACGATGGAGAGCGCTGAGTATCTAGCTGTCCATTCTGCGAGGTCTTGGAACTTGAGCCTCGGTGACGCTCGATGTGGGGTTTTCAAACGATGGGTCGCCCCGAGACAATCGCAAGACCCCCAAGACCTGCTTGATCGCAGCGGTTGCTTGTTGACACTGAAAAATTGTGCAGTGGAAAGTAGTGTTCTGGCCTAGCTGCTTGGCGAATCCGACCGCATCATTATCGGCTTGTCCTTGTCATTCGAAAGGGCGATCTCGACCGGGTAATGCGTTTCGGGGGATTTGACGGGGCGGGGCGGTGGTTGATAAAGCGAGTGTCGGGAATGAACAGGCAAAGACCTCCGCAGGTCTGGATGCAATTTAGCTGCAGGCCTCAGCGAAGACAATAAAAAGAAGAAAAAAACCACCTAGCACGGAGGAAGTTGGAATCAGCTGAATGGAACAACGAAAACAGGAAGTGAGAAGATCGTATTGACTTGGACACTCACTTGCCAGTCTTCTTGTCCTCGCGACGGGATCGCCGTGAAGACCGTCTCTTCGGTGAGAAGCACTGGGGCTGCTGATTATGTAACGCGCGTGCTGACCCGCTGACCCGAGAGACGTACCTAGCGTTCTGGCTTTTTTTCGCCAGAACGCTACGTCACTATTAGATAATCACCCAGATGGCAACCACCACAGAGACGTACCTAAGGTAGCGTTCTGGCTTTTTTTCGCCAGAACGCTACGTCACTACCTTATCATGTAATCACTCAGATGGCAACCACGGCAGGCTTGGAGCTGCTGATTATGTAGCGCGCGTGCTGACCCGCTGTCGCAGAGACGTACCTAGCGTGCTGGCTTTTTTTCGCCAGAACGCTACGTCACATTATGTAATCGTAAAGTCCAGTGAGCACCCGGCCGGCACAGGTCGAGCAGGCGATCTACCGGCACCTCGCCCCCGAGGCGATGGGGAATGCGGGCGTGCAGGCGTTTGTGAAGTGTTTAATGGAAGCGAAGAAGGAGGTGGTGGACCATGTGCGCGGGACGACGCGGGAGCTGGCGATTGCGCTGGTGGGCGGGCAGGATAAGACGGACTATGATGCGGTGCATGAGCGGCATCTGAAGGAGGATGCGGAGAAGCGCGCGGAGAGGGAGTCACACAGTACCATGGCCCACATCCAAGCAAATGTGAGGTGCCTGTCCGTGCGGACATGGTGCACCCGGCTGGCACAGGTCAGCACTGAATGGAGAGCCACAGGGGCACGCTCATACTTTTTTTCAGGGACATGGTCAGATTTTCTGCGCCAAAAAATATGACCGTGCCCCTGGGGCAACGCTGCACAAACACAGGCACCAGTACAGGCCCCAGCACAGATGGATCGTGACGGCTTTTCCATTCCTCGCCGAATACAAATCAAACTCGAGAATTGTCTCCTTGGATGCATCCTCAACCTCCCAATCTGGAGCGGCTTTCCCACATGATTTGATCTCCCCTTGTGACTGATAGGCGGGGGAGAGCGTGAGGTCGAGGCCATTGAATCGGACGAATGCGCCCAGGCCTTACTGCTGCGGCATCGTGCGGCAGACTCAGAGGCTTGATGTTCTGGCCGTGCAATGCAACTGATTCTCCACTGCGGCACGGGCCGGCCCGCCAACGTCATCTGTCAGGTTTGGTGCCGAGCGAGCTTCGCGCACTGGCAAGCGTCGCTGTTAGGCAGAGGATTGGGCAGCTGGCTGCTGCGATGCAGTGCGAACAATTCAATGCGTCGTATCTGCCTGCATTCGTGCTAGATCATGGTCTTGGATTTGGATGCGCGTCATCTCTTGGTGCGTCGAACCTTGGTGGTGGAGACTTTCCCGGGAAGAATGGCAGTCGACGGCGATTTCCCCCGGCCACGTTCAGCACGAGTCGGAGGCCGTGCCAGTGGAGGTAGGTACCTCACGCACCGTACATGCCGAGGCGCTGGACCGAACGTTAGGCAGACTTAGAGGCACCGCCCTTGCCATGCTGAAATGTGAAGCTTCGCCTGCGTCATTGGTACCCCGGCCGTGCAGGTAGGGTCGGATCCCGCCCTCTGGCTTCGACCCGACGCCAAGAAGAAGGGAGCCGGTGTGGTTTCGCCGTCATCTCTCCATCACTCATTCCAGCGTCGAGGCAGAAAGCCTCCGATTTGCAGGGCCCCGAATTGTTCGCAAAGGAGCTACCGGAATTGCGTAGATGTGAGGAAGTCTGGTCCTCGAGGTAGGGACTCGGGGAGTTTGAATATATGATTGTGTCGCTGGAGCGGACGGTCACTAGATGGATACGTTGAGAAGGGATCATCGCGTTGGGTGGAAGGCAGGTCACAATGACAAAGGTTTTGCAAGCGGGTGGATTGAAATGCGCCTTGAGATGAAAGCACAGGCGGGGAAAAAATTAGATTGAAAGGCACATTCAGGACGATTCGAACCAGTGACCTATGGGAATGGACAAAAAATATATTGAGTATCCAAGAGTAACCATTGAGGCACTATCCAAGGACGAGGGAAGATAAGAATATACTCGGGGCGGACCGCAACTGCCATATGAACGAACTCTTGCCTCTCAGTGGCCCCGTCAGCACACTCGGAAGCGGGGCTTTGGTGGGATGTGACCGTCATGCCTTCCATACTTATGAGCCTACGTCTCCCGGGACAAGGTTGTACTTTCTCAGGGGATGTTCGCACCTTTTAGGTTGAAAAGTCTGCTGGTGCCACCGCTCTTCCGTCTTCAAAGGCTAGCGTCTGAACTGTGAGGTCGAGCGGGGACCAACACCCGCAAATGAGGGCCTAGTCAAGACGAGGCTCTGGTCTGAGAAATCTCTTCGCGTTGACTGCATCTTGGGCCTCCCGCCTCGTGGAAAAGGAGAATTGCATCACAGAGGCGTTGGACACCGAGTATAGAATGTGCATGGGCGGGGGTGTGGAATGTGAGAAGACTCTGGAAGCAGGATAGGCTTGGCTTCAGACTTTGGTTCCACTCATGGGTCTGTATCGCACGAGACAGGTAGCCTCAGTAGACTGCGCGCGTCCGCTGACCTTGTTCCCCTGGTCCGCCACGCCGTTTCGGGCCCATCGCATTTTCAGATATCACTCCGGTCGGTATGTCTCCGCGGTCGCACAGTTTCCTTTTTCCTGGTGCCTGGTTGGCCATGTCCCGCCATCCAACCAAGGCGAGCAGTATACTAGGGACCTGTGGGGGTCTTTTGCAACAGCATTAGATGGTCGTCAGTGGGGATTGGTGGATGGAGAAGTCTTCGCTGGGCTTGAGATCGAAGGAAGCCTAGCGTCAAGAGATTTAAAGGGACATCGCATGAACCAGTATTTGGGGTTTGAAACCCGGGCAGGCTTGGAACTGCATTCAATAAAAATGGTGAAAAGACGGCGTGTCGGAGATTGGGGGGATGCGGGCGGAAGCAAATGCTGGTGAACTGTCGGGTGCGGCAGTTCGACCGTCTTTTTTTACTGAGTGCTGCACGGAATGGAAAACCCGTTTGTGGTAGGCTGCAGTGGTTTAGGGGCAAGATCATACTTTTAGGCCTGAGAAGTCTGAGCCTCCACATTTTTCCCCGTCGGAGTCATACGGCAGTCAACAAGGTGCGTCTCCAGGCGGCAAACTGCGGAAGACAAGTTAGAAGGAAAGAAGGGTCTTACCTTCCCCAAAAGAAAGTCTGATCATGCCTCTGACTGCTGCCCTGGAGTTGACTGACAGCCTACAGGACGTAAGGCCAGGGCGGAGACAGGGACCGCCTAAGGTAACTCTCCAGCGGTGCACCCAGCAACCTCACCGTCTGCTCGATGCACTCCCTCTCAACAGCAGATACCATGAGTCGCTGCGCATGGGGGCATCGGTATGCATTGCCCACAGGTTGGCGCGCAATGGGGTTATAAAGCAATCAGGCGTGATCTGCTTAAGGTGCTGACGGAATTGTGCTGGGGCATACCGATGGCCTCTGCGACTGACTGCTTTGGAGTTGGAGTATGCTGCTTGCCATGACGCGCCGAGGACCCCGAGAGAATGGAGTTGCCACGAGGCCTGGGGGTTGAAGTTTGACATGCCCTCCTCCAGGGAGCCGAAATCAGGACTGCCATCCAGATCATCGCGATTGAATCAGGCTGTGGCATCCTGGATTCTGGCTAGCAGACATGGAGGCGGTGCGTACCCTGCGCGGACAATCGCTGACCAAGGCCCACCGACGCTCACCGAACTCACCTCGTCGATGCACACCGAGTTGTGGCTTCCACCTTCCTCCACGCACCTACCTTAAGGTAAGGCAAGGACCTTCCCCACCGACGCGACAATTCCAGCTACCTTCCTCCGCCTCAGGTACCTCGACAGCCGCCATCGCTACCCTCGCAAATCTCCACCTAGCACCACTCGCCACCGCAAAAAACAAAAGCATCACGTTCTGTTAGATCCGACGACCCGCTGTGCACTCCGCGGAGCATGCCGCGGGGACGTCAAGCCTCTGACGAAGTATCGATAACCGACCTCCTCACCGATCTAGTGGCGGCAGTCAAGGCTTCGCGAGCGACTATTATGAGAGCGTTCGACGATCTGGCGACGGGCTTTCTCCGTTCCCACCGGAAACGAACCGCACGCAACGCTCACTTTCCCGTTTGGCTAGTCGAAAGAACCGAGTCAGCCGACCTCCAAGTCATCCTTGCCGCCCGATTTGGCGAGCACTGGGAGAGTCTTCCTGGTTCCGAATACGACAGGCGATATCGAGTCAAGGCTGCCGAAGATCTCGGACTGGATTCGTACCTGCATCTGTATTTATGGTTTGGCGAGGCGGCGGTTCGGTCTCGAGATTGCTGGAGAAGTATGCCACCTGGAATCAAGGCTCTAGACCTCTTTGGCGAACTCCTTGCCCAAAGACAAGCAGCTGGCGCCCGTCGCAAGCCCCCATCAGCGCCATCACACCACCTCGAAGACCCTTTTCTCCCCAAAGAGATCAATCTGGCGAAAAAGCAAAGTAAGTCATGCCATCATCCTTGCTAGCCTTTTAGCACGATTCGTCACGGATCGTGAGTCACTGATTGGCTTCTAGTCAACTTGTCTCGTCAGGCCGACGCCTCCAACGAGGACGAACAAGACGGTGAAGGAATACGCGAAGACGAGGAGGAACCTGCCCCTGTCGGAGGAGACGTGCCCTTGGCTGTATCGGCCGGCAAGTCTGCGGCCAGCGGGAAGCCTTCCGGCTCTGTCCAAGAGCCTGCTGCCCCTGCCAGAGGTGACAATCGACCGGTGGCTGATTCTGCCGACGAGTCCGAAGCCGACGAAGAAACTACTGCATCGACTGGGAACCTCGCTGCCTCCGCCCGAGACCCCGATCTTTCTGACGAGTCCGAGGCCGACGAAGATCCCGCTGCCTCCGTCAAAGAGCCTGTGGCCTCCACCAAAGAACCTACTGCCCCTGCCGAACGAGAGGAACTCCCCCTCGGTGCTGAAGACGACCGAGACAGAGCCAATATGGACAACATCGAAGACGAAGAGCCAGATCAAGGACGGGGCGAGAGAAGATCTGGTCAAGAAGCCGAAGAACGAAGGAATGCGACTGCAAGCCCCATGCACGGCTCTCCACGAGCCCCGAGGCACACTCTGTCAGATTCAAGAGAAATCTTCCCCCCACCCCCACTCTACGAAGATGAGAACACGTTTGGGCAAGGCGGCCAAAGCGAATCTGAGGACGACCATGCCGTTTCTGAAAGCGGGCTAGAGCCCAGGGGAAACTCTGATACCGGCGACGACTTCAACTACGTTCCCAACGAATCAGGCATCAAGCATGCACATGTAATTACACCAACCAGCTTGTCTGAATCATCTCAACGGCCAACAACGGCTCCACCGTCAGACGATGCTTTGCAAGCAACGCAACCCATTCCCAGATATTCCAGTAACCCAGAGAAACCTAGCGCTCGAAGATCGATGGGTGGAATGATCACCGGAATGGCCAATTGGTTATTTCCCTCTTCAGGCAACCAACCAAGGCAAGGGGATGGAGGGGATGAGTCGACGTTGAAGGAACAGGCGGAGGTGCCTTCAAGAAGGACCGATCGACCTTTTGAAGGCCTCAATCTCGACACTAGAACAGTCTCTTCCAGCCGCCGGAAGCGAAGCTCTTCCGACGCCATGCGAAAACTCGAGCATACGCGATATACCCTGACAAAAGCTCTGGATACAGTTGACTGGGCTATTCACCACGAGGAACGTTTGCAGGGTGTCAAGGAAGACCAGGAGGCCCAACTCACAGCAGACCACCACGCTATGATACAAACCAGGGCCGATCTACACGCGTGGATAGACAAGCTGATGGATGCACCAGAGAAACAAGTGCACATGTCGTCATCAGCCTAGGGGGCTGATATGGCCAAGAGCAAAGTCGCAGACGGTCTGGAGAATGATTTGATCGAGTTGGGTTGTAGAAAACGGAAGGCTTGGGCCGTCCTTGCAAACACGGAGCATCACAGAAAGGTGTTGGCCTCAGAAGCCCGGGTGTTGCATGATAGAGCCTCGGATATTCTGACAGCGACGGGCGGTTTAGAGAAACACCTCGAAGCGCTCAATGAAGAAGAACGGGTACAAGAACAGCATGAAGTGGAAGCGAGGGATAAGGAGGACCAGATCAGTGAGTGAGGGAGCACCCATGGGAGCAGGGTGGACGAATGAACTGGAAGGGCATTAGTAGACGGAACACAATCAGGGCGGTAGTCTGTTTTCGAGGGAGCAGCTGTTATTTCTTGCCCCAAACGGGGTTTCTGAACGCCTTTACAATGGAAGTATGAATGTTACAGCTCGCATGCATCTGAAGGACCAGTGACAAGTTCAGAAGCCACATCACGGATGCCTTGAAAGCACCACCTGAGCTCGAAAATTGGCATCATTGCACGTTGTTGCTCAAATGAGGGAAGATAAACATGACACCGTTGATATTGTCAAGCCCAGCCAAAAGGTAGCCTTTTTCTTCCCTTTTGAAGAATCAAGGCAGGAGTTGGCCGGTCTGAGGCCATGAATAGGCCTCGGGCACCCAAGAGGAATGTCACATGTGACACGTCGACAGGCATGGTCAGACTTCTGAGCCTGGGAGACCCGCGCTTGTCCCTGAAGTGGCGGTGTTCACGATGGTTTGACTCTCACCCGAGCATATCCGCCTATTGTAACCTGGAAGAGGAGGCATTATGCTGCGCAGTGTCCGTTCTGACTTGAAGCATGTAGAACTATCGCCGGACTTCCTCAGCATAGGACCTCCTTTGATGACAAAAACCGAACCCATGTCTTTACCTCAAACTTGCGAGAGCAGTGTGGTCTGGTCGGTCTTGGAATAGAAAAAAGCCTCCAGCTTGACACAAGTCGTGTCTCGCGAGATGTTGTACTTGTTAAGTTGGGAGATGACATTGGACTCACAGGATACGGGCGGCATTACGGGCAAGGTAAAGCACTCGTCTGCATAGAAGCAGAAACGGTATCAGAGAGATCATCGAGTGATGATCATCAAGAAGGGTTGTACGGCTTCAAAGCATGTGATTAGCGTTTATGCTGGAAGAATTCACAGTCCCAGCCATCTCAAGATGGCTATCAGCCCCAAGACCTTTCGTTGCGGGCACGATTCTCGGCTCCGGTGCCAGTCGAAGCCATGTTCATGATGTCTAAACACCAAGAGGGCTACGAAAATGACGTGAGTGTACGTTTGTGAATGGCAAGTCACTCCAACATGATCTCTATGGCTTGGGAGAGCCCAGAGCGGGAGAAACCGGAGGTCGTTGTCCGTCGTTGAATTTGGTAGTCGCTTTCTTATACAGATTTGTAGTACATCAACTTTCCAAAAGAAAGTAGATTCCGACGACTTTCGCGGAGGCCATGCATGTGTTCGGGTGTATTTATCCCGTCAAATTCAGCTCGATTGTCTCTGAGAGTTCAATGGCGTCCCTGTTACTCACAGGCTTGTCGGTATCCCTGACCTTCCCAGCATCCAACCGCATGTTGAATTTGGCTTAGATTGTTGAGCGAGTATGGGTCGCCGAGAGAGGAAAGAAAAACAGGGACAAGGGCGCAGGGGCGGTGGCAGCGCCGGGATGGGCAGGTGCTCGGCGCGATCTTCGGATGTTCGATGACTGTTTGTGGGTCGTTGCGTGCTTACGGAACTGTCGTTCAGAGGCATCGGACGGATGCACATGGGCCAGGTGATTTCGAAATTCCTCTGAGGGGAAGCTTCGATGATGGGGTGGGCAAGAGGCTACGAGGTTGGAATATGGACGCCGTAGGAACCCGGGAAGGCAGAGAAGATGGACAAGGTAACCGGGCAAGACTGAGTCACGATGGGATCTTAACATGCTTGGGGCTATCCTCGGGCGATAAACTGTACTCATTCATAGAAGAGATCGGGGGCATTTAACCCGCGAGTCTTTGCGCCGCAAATGGCTCTTGATATTGTTTAAAGCATAACATGTTGCGGGTCGTGGACGAAAGTTGGCCCAAGAGGATGGATCAATCACGGCATTCCGAAGAGCCTCCGAACTTGAAGGATGAGCATGTCGAGCTCGAGCATCGAAAAGCCTGTTGCCGAGGTGGTGAATCTCTCCATTCCTCGAATGTGTCCCTTTTCTCGGGGGGTAAAATCTCTAAGAGCTGAAATCACTAATACGACGCAAAGGAGATATTCTTCCGCGCTGAGCAAAGAGGATGTCACCTAGTCAGCCAACCTGGTCGCAGCATGAGTGACTTGCAAACGGTCGGAAGCACGAAGTGCTCCAATTTATCGCCATAGACTTCTGACGGGGCTGCGAAATCACATTCTAAACACTCAATGGCGAGGATTTGGATGGCTGTTTCAAACGTCTGGCTGTAACCAACACGATGTGTCCAGTTACATCGGGGTGGTATCGATGCCGGAATGGGATCAGCGGCGATAGCAATGCGCCCAAGACGGAAGACTGGGTGTCAAATGTGTAGAGACGAGCAGTCTCCCTGATTCGATTCATGTTGGAGGTAAATCTTTGCCGGGCCTGCTTGATGGCATTGAACGTAGTGGAGAATTGGTGAGGATAGTGATAGAGCTGAAGTAGTGGAGGTAGCAGAAGTCACCGGAAGCTGATATCTGACAAACCGCGGTTCAACGAAGAGAAAATGCCGTCGTGCGTCAGTTTTCACACTTTATTGGTCTCATGAACCTGAAGACTGCATGAGCGTCAGGGGGACTCGGTGTCTGGTGGTAACGTAAGATATAAAGCCGTGGTATAAACCTACCTTGACTATGAACATGAAGTAGCACTACGAAGAAATGTGAGGGACGAAACAACAACGCGCTATGGCGCCTTGACTTCAAAACGGTCTGGACTGAGGGCTGAGATATTTGGACCCTTGCTGCTTCCCATGATGCCCTCTTTCTCGTACAGCATGTGGTTTTGCTGGGTGGTACCATTGCAAGGCTTTCAAAGGGCTTGTCAGTTGACTGATCCCTCGCGGCAGTTTGAGAATACTAATGGGAACCAGGCGGACAGGTGATGATGTTGGCCACATCATACTTGGGATGGCGGGAGCAGATGCTGGTGCGAAATAGCTCGCGAGATGTCCGCCACGAGTAGTATGAACGCGAAATTCGAAGGGTTTACGGAGTCGTGGCCTACCAGCCTTGTTCAATCTGCTACATGTGGACAGGGTTCTACAGGTTCTGCAGCTGTAGACGTGTAGATACCACAGACTGATTGAGGATCCGACGTGAGATGTCGGATTTCGACAACGTTTCCATCGTGGGAACTGGGGGGGCCCATCATACTCAACTATGCTCCACACCTCCAGCCCCTACTGTCTAGCAGAACGTATGATAGACCTGCCTGTTTAGCTGGGGGTCATGGCTCAAGGTCTCCCAGCCGCAAGATGTGCATCGGAACCCCGCTGAGAGGGCAGAGGGCCGGCAGGTCAGTATGAGTATGCGTCCATCCCTGCCGTTGGATTGCATCGCTCCGGCAACTTTGGCACGATACTTGATTCCTTGTTGACAAGGCCTGTGTGGAAGACCGATCGAGACTTTGAGGCTTCTAGACAGACGCTAGTCAGATTCCCGTGCATGAAGTCCCTCACTGTGTTTGTTTTTAGAACTCATGTCAATTGGCGCGCCAGAAAGATGAGTGTATCTCGGCTGTGAGTGACTTGACCTGCTACCTGCATAACATTGAAGTCGTTTGGTCGAGACGAGCGGATTGGCAATGAGGGAGAAGAGACAGCGTGCCGTGCTATCTGATTTGTCTGAGAGTTCATGGTTTGCTTCCTGTGATATATCGACTACTTTCCCTGTGGCTATAACTTACCTTACCGTCATCGTTTCTATTGTCGTTGTTCTTATTGTTGCCGCCGTGCTTGCGCTTCCCTTCGGTCTATCTCACATGATAAACCATTTGCAGTATGTCTCGAAGTTGGCTTCTCGTGGAAACCTCGCGCATGAATGATGGCCAGTCCCAAATGTGCGCTTTTGCGCTCGCACGATGGCCATTCTGGTGGAGTCGGCGGGTAGTTGACCACCATTCTTTGTAAGTTCTGCGATACGTCTCAGACATTTAGGATCAGAGAGAATGCTGCTCATTGGGCCCCTCGAGGAGCTGGCTAACGAGGGCCGTTACCTCTTGTTGCGACGGGTGCCCGGCATCGGGCTGCGGCACGCTCATACTTTTTTGGCGGATAAGTCTGACTAAGCCCCTGGCCCCTGGGCCACGGGCTGCATTCACTCCTACTGCCACAGGGAACAGCGGGCGAAAAGCTTCAGTTCGATTAGTGAGGCGTTGGGACCCTTTCCCCAGGCAACGCACCAACCAGCAGCGCGCAGTGACATCTCCCATTTCTCGCAGTGTGCAGCCCAGCCATCCTGCATGTGTGGGGCCTGCCGGCCCGGGGCCGAGTACTCGCCGGCGCACTCGCCGGGTAATCCGGCTACTTCGTCGTGCGCCCGATTGAAGCCCCTGTCGCGTACGCGATTAAAGCACGTCGCGTGCTCAATTAATGCCCTCGCGGGTGCCCGATTGAAGCGCTGTTTCGTCGTGCGCCTAATTGAAGCCCCCGTCGCGTACGCCTGATTGAAGCCGTCGTCGCGCGCTCAATTAAGCCTCGTTGTGCACGCCTGATTGAGGTCCCCGTCGTGTACTTCATTGAAGCCCTCGTCGCGCACGCCCGATTGAAGCTCCGTCGTGTGCTCAATTAAAGCCCTCGCGCGTGCCCGATTGAAGCGCTGTATCGCGTACCCGATTCAAGCGCTACGTGCATGGCTCCCAAGAGTGGAGTGCCCTGCTCATCTCTTGGCCAATCAGCGGTGTAGGTCGTGTTATTTTACGACCTGCACAGACCTCAAGACCCAATGATTGGTCGGATGTTGTGATGGCTCGGCAGAGTGGGTCGACTGAGAAAGTCCCCAATAAACTGGCTCTGTCAGGCAGGCACAACCTGGAATGGTTCGCACCTGTCGCCAGCACTCGCTGGTTACATGACGTAGTGTTCTGGCCGTTTTCCCGCCAGAACACTACGTCACTGCGAGCTTTCCAGCGTCCCGGCCTGCACTCCAATCGCAGGCTTCCCCCTCTTTTTCTGTGGCCAACCCCGGCAAGGCGTCGCACCGCCACGACCTGTGGAAATGGAAACAGCAGCGCAGCAGACGCTCCAGGCGCCGAGACAGGCTACCTTAGAGACAACGCCTGGATGAAAGACTCCATGTTGGTAAGACGTAGTTGTGGCCTACCAGCCCCGAAGTTGCGGCAACCGAATGTAATCGGTTTCGACCACAGGTCAATTGGGGATGCCAACGGAATTCCAATTTGCAGGTCATCACGCCAGATGCATCCGTGATCACGGCAGTCTCGATACCTCCCCATCTGGGACTGACTCAGCGACGCCTCCCATCATCAGACTCGAGTGGCCATTGCAAATCGACTCTTACGGTAGTCTTGCGGGAGGATTTCGCGTTCGGACCATCAAACAAAGTTATTCGTCGCCCCTCTGCACGCAGAGGCATTCGAGCCAGTGGAAGGCAGCAGAGACCTCTTCATGCACGGCTGCTCACCCGGCAAAAGAAGACCCACGGCTACTAGTATCACATTCCCTACTTCGTCCCAGCGGCAAGAAGCTATCGAATCGGCTGGGAAAACAACAATCGCTGGCCAAACGCATTGAGCGGGCTTGTACTCTTGCCAGGCGCTCAGTATGGAAATAGGAGACTGAGCATGCCTTTGTGCCATATCAGAAATCGGATATATCCGGGTCCGACACCCTCAAAGCTCGGCATTCTTTGTTCAGCGAGTCAAAAGAGGTCAGACGAGGATCGGAGGGTTTGCTTGATCAGCTGGGCCGTATTTACCCGTAAGATGTCTCGTCGCCTCGATCCCCCAATTCGATTCATTGAGACCAACTTTGTCGACAACTTGAACAGATTATTCACGTCGTTGATCTTGGTCTCAAGACGCCGCCGCTGGCTTTACCCCTTGTTAAGCAACGCCAGCACAGAGACGGAGAGCTGTGTGGAACGTCGGTGGTGTTTGCGACCGGAGAAATTGAACGTGACCGAGAACGCGCAGCTTCAAGGCCTAATTCGACAGAGCGTCGGGCTCCCGTGGACTCTGAGCCTTCTGGGCTTCAGCAATGCCTGCGCAATGTGCGACGATGTGCCTAGCCAATGCTTTCAGTTGCGGACCCAGGCTCTGGATCAGTCATTGATCCTCGAAACCGTAGCATGGCCTTTCGAGCTCTGCGTCAACTTGAAGAAGAGTGAATGCATGCTGAAATAGAAGCGAAGCGCGGGGCTTTGACATGCCTCATCCAATCCAAAGATCTAGTCAGGGTAGTACGCAACCAGCAGGAAGTTCGGCGATGCAACAGAAAACACAACCAAACCGGGAAAGGCTTTGCAATCATCGGGCTCCCAGACGCCAAGGAATATTCCATTATTTCCAAGTGAGTTCCCCTCAAAGACGACCCGCAAGTGCGTACACTAGACGACAAACCTACGCATACTCACATGCAGGTTGACCTGCACTCATTTTGCCTCCAAAGCATCGCGGTTCTCGATCTCGCCCGCTCTTTCATTCACGCGTAGACTGGCGATGCGAGCATGTTCAGAGCCCGGCTTCAATTTCTCCGTGTCTATGACAAACAGCCCAAATCGCTCCCTTCGAGACTCTGCGCTCTGCGGCCGAACACGCGCTGAAGCACATTCATGCCGTACCGAACCCTTCGTCACATATTTTGAGGTTCTGGGGAGGCTGTCATTAAGACACGGTCCACGACGGCTTTGAAGAAGCCTTTCCCCCCCAAAATTTCAAGTTGACGCGACCATGGTGAATGTCCACAGATATCTATCGACAAGGTTTTATTGTCGGGTGCTAAGGGCCTCCATCAGCCTTTCTAGTCTCATCACATCAAGAGCATGGATATTCGTTTATTTCAATCACAGCGCCCTCGCGAAAAGAAATCGGCAGATTGGCTGTAAGCAAGGCTCTCGGTTTTCACCGCCACAACATTGAGAAAGCGCTGGGCAGTCCACTAACGTTATGCCTCCCAAGCGAGACCTCCATCAAACGACACCGAGTTATTGTCTGGATTCCCGTATCTAGCCTTTCTTATTCGGCTCCTATACCAAAACCTTCTGGGCCAGAGTTAAAGGTCAGCTTCTAGCAACTCTTCTGGTCCGGCTCTTTGATATTTGTCGGCACGTACCTCATGAACATCAATCATAGCCTGTTGTCGGACCCCTCAGGTACCTCATGGGTCCCTCCATCCATCCTCTCTCTCTCTCTCGAAGCCAGAAAGCTGACCAAGATCTTCACAGCCACTCAGTATACAGGTCCCCAATCATTCCCCACCCTGAACATGTTGTACCTGGAGCAGTGTCATGAAGCAACGCCCGATCCGATGCCCCTAGTTATCTCGACCCAACTGCTGCTTGCCTCAGAACGTGCAGGCATTCCTAAGGCTGAAAACATATGCAGCTTGATGACGGCTATACAGAGTCCCTTGAGCAGATTGCCTCATGTTCATGCCTGATAAGCCCAGCCTAGAGTTGAGCAAAATGGCTGCTTGTTTTGATAAGGCAAGCTTTGAGGCAATCGCCACACCAGAGGTCCGTTTCGCATTCGAAATACGAAATCTGTCATGACAACAACCGGTGAAAACCATCATCTTCATGTGGTCACAGCCGACGATACCCCGAGCTTGCATAATGCAATTCTCTAGTCCCCACGGGCGAGCTGAACATCTCCTGCCGTCTTTGTGAAACACGATGCGCATCAACACCACTGGCATGAACAGTTGTCAGGACGGCTAGGCAGATAGGCGGGGGTTAAACAACCTCGAGCGATTTCCGCCCCTGCGGCTGTTCGTCTGCCCTTTCTACGTGATGTGATACCCTACCTTAGTCGCTCTATGGAGACCCCCTACCTGTTGGTGTGTGGTCGCACAACTGTCTACCGGCTCAAGTGTCTGATATTCTCCGGCTTTCCTATCCTAAGACGTTAGTTACATCCCATATAAGGTGCCTCTGGTACTTCCAACTCACCTAAAGGTAATAGACAACAGGACGTATGATGTCTTTCATGCAGAAAGAATGTTCTTGGCATGCTGGTCGATAGGAACTCACAGCAACCTGCCAGCGGTGACGCTGAATGCCGAGTCGCGCACGGAACAAGAGTTGCTCGGGAGCATAGGCAGCAGGCATCAAATTCCCAAACAGAGAATTCATGCTATTGGCACGAACTTGTCGGTCGCTTGAGGCCTTGTGGAACCGCTGGCAGTAGTGGACGGTTCGCTCGTTTTCTTCCCTAATGTTTGGAACGCCTTCAACCTTCTGTCATACTATCTCTTCGAAGTCCAGCGCAAGGTCAATCGGTAGAGCATTCAGTGCGTCCACTAAGACTATAGTCAGTTTGATGCTCCTATCTACTGAGTCTTGAATATCACACACAGGGTCAAGGTCAAGGCCGGACCTGCAAGCTCCCCGAGCCAAGCCCTGGTCTACTGAATGATGAGAACCAGTTAACTGGTATTTGCACTTTCTCAGGCATGAAAGTGTACCAACCCAGCAATCTGTTGTTGAAGCTTCATGTCAGTGAGGCCTGCTTTCTTGGCGAAAATGAAACATTTGTTTGACCTTCGCTGAAGGGGACAGTCCCAGTCAGCTCGTGTCCCATTTCGCGATGGGCCCTTTCCGTCGATGCCTTTCCCAAGCCCAATGACCAGCTTTCCAGCGCTATAACTGGATCATTTGGAGATGCGAGCTTTATGCAATAGGTCAAACGCAGCACCTGCAGGGTTGCCTCATATCCAAGCCGAGCCAGTCACATCTCTTCAAGTTGCAAGTGCCCACAGTCTTCAACGTGTGCTAGGACGGGAGATGCACCTGATGTTGGGGATTTTGACCAAACGTAGGCTCTTTTCTCAAATTTCGAAATTTCATCATGCTCCACCGACGTCATCTGGTACGCATGACCATGCCGGCGGTTCGCTCTTATCGGGGTAAGAACAACCTTGGCCGAAGGCACAGCTAGCATATGAAAAAGCGAACGATGGAACGGTTACAGGTATCTACAATATGGAGAACAGGCTCGGTCAAGGGCAGAAAGACTGCGGTCAACAGTGCCGATGTCCAACCCCGGTCACCAGATCCAAGCCCGAACGGCTCTCCGCACCCCATTGAATGGGCCGGTTTTCTACTCGTCCGCCATTAGGTCTTTACGTTTGCTCTCCTAAATCCCATGCAACGTGGCATTGTCCGTTGAAGGCATCCCCTAGCAGAGTGCGGGAGGTTCCTAGACGCATGATGCACCTAAGAGTCACGAGTCCAGCGACGCAACCGTCGCGCGGCAAGACTCGTGCATGATTGATTTACACTAATGTCCGGGAATCACGGACGTGAGTGCGTATCCGGACCCCGACTTGAACTGTTGCGCTTGTACATGAATGAGACATGAGTAAAACCTCCGGACATACGCGGAATGGTTGAGTGCTTCCCGCGGAGTGGTTGACGCCTCGGCTTGATGGAAAGGAGTGCCATGCTGGAGGGCGTGGGAGGTTCGGCCAGCGAAGATTGCAATTGCGGTTGCGTCGCTCGCGAGTGGATGGCGCCGGTGGAAGATTTGGATGCTCGTCTGTCTTCGAGAATATGGAGCTGGGACGAGATGACGAGCAAACGAACCAGGTCTATTCAGAGGCTGGAAAGAGGGCTACTCTGGGTACTGTGCGCTGTACGACGTCATGCAGAGGCTGCGTGTCACATTGGGAAATGTTTGAATGAAGACAGGCAAGCGTCGGGCACTTTGTGAGGTAGGTCCAAGAGTGCAGAGTGGCGTTTCCCCCCAAGATGCTGGGAGATGGCTGTGCTGGAGGTGGGTGGGGTTCATTCTCTCTGAGTCAGGCACCAACTGACGATTTGAGCGCTGGAATCGGCAGTTGGTCACTGTAAGGCAAGCACAGCAGCACCCTTCCGTCCTCCCGTCGTCTTTCTTGTTCCTTCCTCGTTCTTCGCATGGTCATACCTTTGGGCCTGGAAAGTATGAGCGTCCCACAATAACGACCCACCCTGCAAAGTATGACCATGGCTCTGGGACACTGCCCTGAACCTCTGGCGCTCCCACCTTGTGACGACGGGTCGACTGCCTTCCTGATTCTCGTTTCGGGCGGCGCATCCTGACTTCCTGTCCATCACAATGCGTCCATCCACGTCTTCGCAGCAAGCAGGTGCCTTGCCCTGTACCTGTCTTCCAGCGGTAGGCCACCGCCTACGGGAACTGCACAGGAACTGCAACTACCTTACTACCATGGTCTGCGCAGTCGGCCTCGGCAGTGACGGACGAGAGTGCACCATCAATTCCTGGATACCTTCTCAAACCCCGGTCAGTGGGACCCCGCCAACTTCAACTCCTCTTCTCGGATTCTTCTTCATCTTGCATCTATCCACGCCACATTGAGCGACGGGACACCCTGCTCCCAAGAGTTGTGAGATTACCAGCGTCAGCGCTCGTTCTTTTCGTTGATCTCGTCTCATACCGCCATGACATTGGGGATGGGCCAAGGTAGGCATGCTTTCTTCCTGTTTTCTCTTCTGGCACTGACAGCATCGCTATCAGTACATGGACATCATGCAAGCAACTTTCTTCGATCCGAACCAATACCTTCGACAGCCCGAATCAATACCATCCACGATCCGAACCAATACCCTCGATAGCTCGAACCAATACCCTCGACAACTCGAATCAATACCCTCGACAACTCGAATCAATACCCTCGACAGCTCGAATCAATACCCTCGAAATCTCCTTTTCCGAACACAATTTGATAATCGACATGTCCCCGTCAAGAGCGTCCGCCATTCCCAGGCACACAAAGATCGATATCTTGACCTAGTGTCTTGAAGTTCCCTCCCCCTTCCACTACGATGCTGGGTTGAGAGCCGACGTCTCCCCATTGATAGGCATCATCAACCCAATTCAATTTCGTCGAGATCTCGATTGCATACCCTCCACAACCAGAGCCAACACACTTGACGATCCCTCCCTTCTCCAAAACAAAATCCCCTGCCCGCTAAGAGCCCTGTGTCGTGATGAACGGCTGGTGTGTTTGTCTTTCCCATACAGGCGTTTATCTGCTAAGCGTCAACCTGCTTGCAATCACGCACCTCATTGCTCAACCAATTTCCATCCTTTTCCATCCTTCGTCACTGCTCTGTTTGGAGAAAGTCGCTCCTTGGAACCTTTCCATCATCAGTCAGACAGCCCCAATCATTCTCCGCCACCTTGCACTTCGTACCGGCCAACATTCGGCGGCTACGTCTTGAGAGCTTTGCAATCTCTCACGCAATCGCAGATGTCATTGACATCTGCAAATCCATCGTTCGCTGTCCCCCTCACCACTCTGCAGAACATTTTGTAGAGCTGGTGGTTCTGTCAAGCCCTGGCTAGTGCCAGAATGCCCATCCAAAATGGCACTCCATTCGATTCCCTAATGTCAAGAACGGTTAGGTCCTCGCTCAGCAAGCATGGCTTCTTCCTGTCTCTTTCCATCATGCAGCATTCGTCTTAGGATCTTTCACGAGTCCTTGCGGCGCCCAAAGCATGCCACAGGATGGGAGCAGCAAACCGTGCTGTCGGAAGTCAAGCCACCTGCCCCATGCCTTTCGTACCTCTGGCGACCAGGCGATCAGCAAATTCCGCTCTTTGCAGAGGGACTAATTTGGGCTCTCTTCAAATAGATGCGTTTGGTGAGCATCCAACTTTCGTCCGTTGAAACAACGTTTCCCCTCCAGTTAGTCACTGCCGCGGCTCGAGTGTTTCTCGTGGCGAGTAACTGGAATGCAGGGACACCACTTCAGTCCCCTGTTCTCTTGCTGCTTCCGCCTCGCCTCCAAAGGCTCTTACCGTTGATCGCCGGATCTGGATCCATCCCTCTCCATGAATACCTGAGGACTTCCGCTTGCAAATTCGTGGATGTAGCGACCTGTCCTAGGGTGCTTTTGCAAGATTGCGGCTGCCCTGTTCCCTGTCCTCTGAGTAGCTGCACCACACCGGTCCGTCTCATCATCCCGGCAAAGGTGCCCATGAGCTCTGGCGTTTTGAGCAATAATTTGGGGCCGTGAATGCGGTCTGAATGATTCTCGCATCTTAGCAGCCTCAGGAGTATTGCTTCGTCCGCTTCTTGCCGGCAATGGATTGCCAATCTGGGCCCTTTATCGTGGACCTGGAATTGAGTTTGGAATGAAAGGGCTTGGGAACGTTGACCTTTTGGGTTTTGTGGACCAGATCAGCAAGCTTTTCTCCCCTTCCTTTCGCCAGAGATAGCAGAGTTATTCGTGGACTCAAGATCTGGGTTTCCGGTCACCGAAATTTCCTTTTCTGACGGAATTACAAACAAAACTGGCCTGACGCCTGATGGCCAGGCATAAAGAAGATCACAGCATATTTCGGAGTGACTACGCTGCGCATATTGCAAGCCCTGAGACCGGCTGAATCAGATTGCATAGCTCCGTCCGATGTTGACTTCCCTAAGGCCGTCTGGATTGAACATTTTCCATAACGCACGAATCACGGATGTAATCTGCACACAAATGACTGTGGATTTATCTCCACGGATAGACGGGTGCATTTGTACCTTCTCACTAAAATATTAGCTTGTATCTGGCGACTGAGCACGGGCAAAAATCGGGCTGCTGTATGTTAAATCTTCCCAGCTGACCGGAAATGCCGTTCAGACAATATCAGGAGGTTGAGAGACGCTTCGGGAGGTGCCCTTTGCGAAAGGTTCCGTTTGCGTCAATCAAAGCCTGAGGGGCGTTTGCGTGCTGCAGTTCAACAAGGATAATCTTGATGACTTGGCAATGCGACCATAGGGACATGGAAATGTTTCAAAGATTATCAGTCTTGACTGGGAATGTCGACCGGGGAGACCCTTACAAGGTTGTTTCGAATCATCAAGAGACGTGAATGTCGGTTTTGCGGGCCCATATGGAGGCTGGTGGTAGAGTGATTCCTAGAGTCTCTTGCGGCATAGAACAGTTGTCTATGATCGCCCGCCGGGGGGTCGTTGGCCGGCAGTAATATTTAGACGAGGCCTCACGGAGGCTTCAGCGCTTCAGTAGCTCGCTATGTATCACACCTCATTTGAAGATACCTTCCTCTTTGTGTTTCACCAATATCCAAGGTTTGCGTTCATCTCTTGTCTTTAATTGCGCTCGACGATGGCAGCGTCCCTGCAGGAAACGGAAAAGAGGAACATGAGGTCTGCTTTGAAGTCTACGATTAAGTTCACAGCGCGGAAGTGCTTCTCTTCAATGCGGTGAGTACGGGCATGATGACCCAGTGGCTCTGGGTACGAAGCTGCATGCTCCAGGACGGTCTTGTCGATCAAGGGTTCAAGTCAGCTCTTCGCACCGGCTGAAGAGGTAGTTACCATCAGTGAATATATGGATATGGCACACTGTAGGTGACCATACAGGTTTCTCTGTGAGCCATCCTGGCCCTCAAATATTTCCCCGTGAGAGTCATACGGCAGTCAACAAGGTGCGCCTCCAGGCGGCAAGCTGCGAAGAAAATGTTAGAAGGGAAGAAAGATATGGCACACTCAAAAGCCCGCAACCATGATTTGAGTAATTGTTACATTCTTAGAAGCTGATCAATCACTTGAGCGAGAAATGTCACCCTCGGTCTACTGAAGCTGCTAAGCAATAAAGGCTTAGTCCCGGGCTTGACCGTCGTACTTGGAGACTCCTGGAATCGATACGCATCTCATCCGGGCCTTCAGCAAGTATGCGCGTCGCGTATTACAGGCTACTAAGGTGCTTTGGAATGAGCAGATGCACGTTGGCCTTGAGAAAGAGACTCCAGGGTAACAATGTGAAGGCCTGCGCCGAAGAAGACTCAATTTCACCAAGGAGATTCGCCACCTTCTGGCTTTGTTCAGTGGCAGTAATGTAACACGAGTCCAATAGTTGGGACGGGGAGACAAGGTGTGCCGTTGTTGAATAGGTCTCTGAGGTGCAAGCTGACGCTGAACTTGCCTGAGACATCAGGGCATCGAAATAATTGTAGAACACCTTTCGCCTTCGCCTCAAAATGTGCATGGGAGATCAAGTCGCCTGGAATCAGAAACCAGAGCCAGAGGAAGCCCATAGTTGTGACATTTTCGTATGATAAGTGGACGAACGTACAGGTGGATGGAGAGATCTTTTCTAGACCTCGTGAGACCAGAAATCCAAAACATCGTTGGCTGGAAGCGGCACGAAGTTTGACTCCTGATGTCCTGAAAATCATGAACTACATGAGAATCTCATGAGAATCTAGCTCTCGCCGAGAAGTGCCATCATGAAGTGGGGACTCGCTCTATCTTTCAGGTGCGATTTCCTCACCTAGCTGCCCACCCTAAAGTTGTTGATTTGAGCTAGTAAAACCATACCTGAGGTGAGCGTGGGGTGACTGGGGTGAGCGGGGTGAGCAGGCGGGCAAACCAATGAGCGGCCGCGCAGACCGGCAACGCCCTATTGCGCTGTGCAAGACGGAAGTCGGCCGGGCCCGGGCCCGAGGCCCAAATACCGGCCCGAACCCCGTCTTTACGTACACCTTTTGCAGGCGCGCCCACAGCGCTCGTAGCTAGATTGATCAAACCACTTCACGTACCTTGTTACAATAATTGTTCTCTCATATATGACCCATTCATCCCTGAAAATATCCCGTAGTATTCACAATACATGTCGCCAAGGGCTCTATATCGTGCAAAGAAAATTCCATTTGGGCTTCCGTTCTGCGCGCCTATGCCCCTTATGCATCAAGCTAGGGCAGTCTACAGGTATTTAACCAGTGGAATAATGTCACAATTTTCGTTTGATTCAAAATCCTCGAAACGTCCTCCAATTGTTTCTGGAACGTGTCGTTAGCTGTACAACTGCTATCCTTCTCTTCAGGAAGCACCCAGCCCCCAAGGTCTTTATCTTGCAATAGTGTACCAGTCGGAGGCTCCGGGTTCTGGCCGTAGCTTGGTCCAATGATGACCTTCGAATCTCCGTTCGCTTCAAGGGCCGGGAAGAATTGGACTGAACGGTTGCGTGCGGAGCGTGGGAGGAAGATGGTTTCTTTGGGTACAGTGATCTGAAGTCGTCGAACGCCGTTCTTTTCTGCGCGAGACTCTTCCGGCATCAGTTTCAAAGGCTTCCTGTCGTCAAGGGCCACTCGATAGAGGCGGAGATACGAGTTGCTCATGGTTACATAGAGGTGTGACTGTGTCCAGGTGAACGCGAACGGCAACGTTGACACTAATGTCTTCATGGAGCACCTCAGCTGGATGCTCGCGCTGGAAACCATCTTTGGCGGACTCTTGGTGCTGTCGAGGACATATGCAGGATAATGACGTGCAAATTCATACAAAGCCTGGCCTGAGGGGATGTCGCATTAGCTTTGCCAGCTTTTGAAGCAGGTTTCGGTACGGCGTCAATGGTGGAAACCCGCAGGAAATTGCCACAAGGTGAGGAGGACATGTTGACACAAATTTTGTGAGCTGCCTCGCGATCTCACGGTCAGTCATCTCTACACGCAAATTGGAAAAAAAGGATACAAATCTCACATTACTGTCGTGCTGTCACCTTCAGCTTCTGCTCCAAGAACTTGTTCTGTTTGAAGTCGGCAAAGAGAAGGGCAGTGCCTGTTAAAGGCCAAACAACCAAAGGGTGTTTCGGATGAATGACGGGAGGCCTCGTAAAGAAAACTGTTGTACTTCTTCCGTAAGTAAAATATGCGCTTTGCGGCATCTCCCAGACCAAGCTGAAAGACAGCCAGCTCTTGGCGAATGACAAAGCTGTTCCTTGACACGGTTCCGACGGGTTTTCTGTTAATCATCCGGTAGAGACACTGTACTCTAACGTCCAGGCGGGATTGCCTCCCCCTGCCGCTCATGCTAGTGCTTTCAAGTCGGCAAAACGATGGGCGGGGTGAGTTCAGGCAGAGCAGAAAACCTGTGCCAAGCGAATCCTAGGAACTAAATTACTCGCCTAGACTCGTACGCCAACCCCCAATCCTAGAAGCAGTGAAGTAAACCCTACCCTAAATCATAGGATCAGTAAGTTAGCCGCGGTTCATACACCCTCGATCCTGGGAAAAGTGAGCAGTGCCCTTCAATCCTAGGAACGGTAAGCTGTCCACGAGCCTGGATCCTAGGATCAGGAAACTGAATCTCGTCAATATTCCTAATCCTAGGAATTGGCAGCGAATCCACTTACGAATTCCTCACTCTGAAGCAGCTGAATGCTTCGTTTTGTTGGGGCAAATTGTATGTATATGTATGTGTGTGTATACATGGTGAGCACGGTGTGAGATGACACTTGTCAGGCTATACATCCCACTCCTGCCCTGCCTATCCTTAATGAAAGGCTATTGCAACGTTGACTAAGATTCAGCTGCCCGTGACTCATATAGAAAAGCCTTCCTCATCGGGATGACGCCAAAATGAAACCGGCGTTGCCTGAAAGTATCCTTCAGGGCGCAGAGCAGTGCCAACCTCCCGCCGTGCAGCAAACGCATGGTCGCTGGGGCGCTTGTCATAGTAACGAACGTAATTGCTTAAGAGAGGTTAGCTGTGAAAGACACAGAATTGATATCTACCACGTACTTTTAATAGACCAGAAGTGTTATCGCTGTGACTATTATCATGAGGAGAGAGCAAGACAGCTAATTGTTTCTTGGATTCTTGAACCTTCAAGACTTGCTGCGATGAACGTTAGCATTATCATGATTACTACATAAGACGGGATCAGCTGGCCTCTTCGAATGAGTTTCGAACGCAGAGGCGAACAGTTATCACTTCACGACTTTGGCCGAGTCGATGAATCCGTGCAAGTGCTTGCTCTTCCAAAGTCGGATTCCTGTAAAGTCAGATTAAGCCACACCATGATGCGTGCACAAAGACTGACCAATGTGGCTCTACCAAATACGCGTGTCTTTCATCAGCTTCGGATGTATTTCTCAATATTATTCCGAGGTTCTTGCTCATCCAACAGCGCCGCATGACAGAGTACGAAGCACTATGCGGACATTCGGATCCGTCTCGAACGTTTCCACTATTGATTGACAGTCCTTTTGGGGTATGGTTCCATCAAAGCGGAGGCTTTGGATACACTACTGGTCCAGAACTGCCTTAGTGAGGTCCTGTGTAAGCATCCAAGAGGAGAAGACAACACTGCGAAAAGTCAGGTTCTAGGCGTGACAGGAAGCCGAAGATCAGCCGACGCACCACTTCTCAATCGATGAGACCTTTCTGATGCCATGTATGAGGGCTTTTGTTTTCGAAGAAGGGTCGATAGCAGACGCTCCAAGTTGTGGAGCTGTGAAATTGCCAGCCTTCTCCAACGCAGAACCGCTTATTGACACTGAGCTGTTTGACAAGGCGGAGTGTGATCGCATCCCCTCCGATATAAACGATCTTGTCGACACATTCATTGCAAGTGAGCTTCAAACAGCTGCTATACTGAGCCGTGCCCGTGCCGGGGCTCGCATCATCAAGTAGAATCTCTGTTAAGCCAAGAGTAGATGTGCAGTGCAGGCAAGTAATTGATGACATGCCTCGTTGCGAGTTGAAAGTTGTCTGGGCAGTTTTGATCCATTCATCAGCTTCCACGCGCTTGCTTGCGCCCCTGTCGTGCCTTGACTCGTAGTAAAGTCCCAAGTTGCAGGAAAACCTTAGTGACTCGATCTGTTGAAGAACATTGACATGACATCGTGACTTGTGTGTTCCAGTATTATCCCCAAGGGCTTCATCGATCTGTGCGGTGGTTTGCTGTCTGATACCCTCGTATACTAATCTTTCTTATGGTGTGAACTCAGCTGTATGCACCAAGTCTCGATGCGGAGGAAGATTGAGGGTTGACTTGAATCTTCGAAGTAATAAGCATGCTGAAAGACCCTTCAGCCTCGACATGGCCTCCTCGTCCTCTCTGGATTTCCATAATATCGAAATGTTGGTTCTGAACTGCTTGGAATCGGCATAAAAATGAACACGAACAAATCTAAGTAGGCTAGCGAGATCACCGAGCTGATTTTGGATCGGGGTATCAGTTACCGCCCATCTTGAAATCGCCTCCAGCGCACACACCGCTCTGGCCATTCTCGAGTTTCCGTTCTGGATGTAATGGCCTTTTCAGGTTATCACACTGGCTATGGTCTAAAACTGTCCATATTGATACTCACCCTTGTTGAAGATAATCCTCCGCTAGCAGACACAGAATATTGTCGATTTTCGCCCACTGTTGTTTGCCTTCCACTCGGCAGCGACTGTATGGTACGTAGTGAGAATAATGTTCACTATTGCGAGCTCCTTCGTTCTGGTCAACCTTGTTTTCCCACGGCGACGGCGGCAAATCAAAGAGCCTGCTGAAGCATGGCTACAACCTGTTAGCGGGCAGCTACACAAGTGTGAATCTGTCGCTCACTCATAGAGCTGCCGTTCCCAAGTTCCTAAGACTGTGTATGGATGAGCAGGCACTCATCATTTCGATGTTGCGTAGGCATACTTGGGGGTGGAATGAACTCCAGGGTTGCGGAAACATCTCGCTTTTCTACTGGAGCATTTTCGTTATGATTGCTCACTTCCTTCTCGGAATCCATGTCTGTGGTGACTAAGGGATCATCGTCAAAGTTTCACCAAGGCCCATGGCATCCGCGATGATTCCACCATAGAATGATGGAGGTTCTCGGGACCGATACAGGCGGGAAACAGTGTTCATGAACCTGCAAACGGTTAGAATATCTAAGCCATGGTTCTGGTACCAAAAGTGTGATGTGGTTGAAAAAGGTCGTGCCGTACTCACATTGTTCCACGGTCTGTCTCGACAGTCTTCGAAACCTTTGGGTATCTACTGTTAAACTCGCGGCCGTTTTCTCGGTGCAGCATGAAAGGCAAGGCCTGCTTCTGGTGTCTATGATCATAGATTAGTATTCAAACGCAAGAGGAACCAGCCGGGCTTCACAGGTGACGCACCGTTTTCAAGTTGCGCGAAAGGTAGATGGCCGCAGCGCTTCCTCCAATTCAACATGGCTGCTTAATATGTCTAAGAACTCGGAAGGCTCTGGGACCTCTTTTGGAGTTAGTATGAAGAATGAGGAATTGACATCCGAGACCCAGCGCAGCACCCTATTCAAGCCAAATTAAATAATTAATCAATTAACTAATTAAATTGAGGCTATTTAGAGATTTAATTAGATAAGCTTAGGGCGCTAAAAGCTTAATAGATTTAATTAAGTTAATATTATTTAGAATAAAGTAAATCTAGCCTCTAAACTAATTAGAATTTTTAAAAGAATTAAAAAAAATAAAAATATATATTCCTAACTATACCTAAAGAAATTTATAATTAGAAATATAAAGACCTATAGTAGGATTTAAACTTATAACTCTATATTTTGTTAAATAAAGTTAGGAATTATATTACTTAACTATATAAGTATTAATAGATATTAATAAGATAATTTTTATCTAATAAGTATTTTATAATACTTATTTTTTTTAATATATATTATTATAGGGCTAAAATATACTTTTAACTAGTAAGCTTAATTAATATGTTTTTAGCTACTTTATTAGGGCTTAAAAAAAGTCTATTTTTTAACCTCTTTACTAGCTTTTAAAAATAACTCCTTTTTAATATTATTAGTAATACTACTACTACTACTACTACTACTACTACTATTACGCTTTTATACCTTAAAGACTTATTTATATATACTTTTTAATATCTTTTTTAACTTCTTATTAGTTATTATAATACTTTTATTAGCTTATAATTAATATATTAATTACTTTATTAAGCGTGAGGTGTTATCTCTTTATAGGATTACTATTTAGATTTATATATTATCTACTACTACTAGTAATATATTAACTATTAACCTAGCTATATATAACACTCTTAAAGCTTTACTTTATACTATATAGAAGGGCTAGTAGTTTATTAATATTAATATTATCTTAAAGAAGGGGAGTTAAGGTTATACTTTTTAGATTATTAATAAAGGTATATTTATCTTTAAGATTATACTTAATAATATAAGAGGGGGTACTTATTAGGTTTATTAATATTATAATAAGGTAGGGACTTTTAATTAACTATTTAATATTATAGCTACTTTTAGTTTTACTTAGTACTTTAAGTATAATTACTCTGTTTTTTAAGATACTTATAAGGTTAGTAATATATCTACTAATAATCTTAATAATTTTAGTACTCTATCTAAGTACTATTAATCTCTTCTTATTATTATATTTAAGTAGAAGACTATATAGATTAAAAAGCTAGCTATAAGCTTCCTTATTAATATTAGTAACCTTTTTATAACGTTTAGTAATTAGTATATATAGTATATACTTATTTTATTTAATTATAATGTTAATACTTAGATATATTAGTTAAAAATTAATTAGAGGGATTAACTTTAATAATTTTATAACTCTAAGAAGTAATAGATTAAATAGGAGATATAGAAAGCTTTTATAAAGGTTTATATATTATTTAACTTATAGACTTCCTCTAATTAATATATTATTATTACTATCTTTAGCTATTTTATTAACTAGTTAGGTAAATAAATATAGTATCTCTTAGGTCTCTACTATTAGCTTAATACTTACTTTAGTGAGAATATTACTATTATAATATATATAGTTATAAGAGATTAATACCTACTTAATAAAATTAATATTATAATCTTTAATAATATTAATACTAATAATACTTATATTAAAGCTTTATATCTATTTATTTTATATTTATATATAGAAATAGATACTTAGTATTATTAAATTTAATATTATAGTTATATCTTTAACCTTATTAGTTATACTATTATTTATAAGGTTAATAAGGAGGTATTTAAGTAAGAGTCTAACTATTTTATTAATATTAATAGGATCTAAGAGGACTTAGCTTATTAGAGGACTAGAAGACCTATTAGTAAGTTTTAGAATATTATTAAGTATATTAGATTATTACTATAACGCTTAGAAGCTTTTTTATCTATTAGTAATAAGGCTAATAATAATAAGTATACCTTTATTTTATAGGAGGAGTTATTATAAGAGCTAAATCTAATATTAAGTAATACTACTTAATAGAACTTAATATATAATATAATCTATTACGCTTTATTTAAATATAGCTAGATTACTAATTATATATATTACTTCTTAAGACTTAAGAATAAAAATAATTATATCTTTAATAAGGATATCTTAACTAATAAGGATTAGTAAGTCTTTACTAAGTTAAATAAGATATTTAAGCTTCTCTACTTATAGACTAAGTAATATAAAAGTTAAAGTAAGAGTAATAAGTATAGTTAATTTTAAGAGATCTTAGTAAGCTTTAAGTATCTTTTAGATTAACTTAAAGATTAGTATAAGTTTTATAATACTTCTATTTAAAAAGAGATTAATTTTATAGCTTTATAAGTATCTTAAAGTCTCTTATTATAGTAATCTTAATTAATAAAGGTATTATATTAATCTAGCTAAGTGTTAATCTTATAAACTTTATTAATTAATAGTATCTTTATTTATTTATAGTCTAAATATATTACTATATTACTATACCCCCTTTAAGCTATTAATTTTACTTTTTATATATTTATATACTTATTAATTATTAATAGCTAGTAAGTACTTAATAACTACTATAAAAAGCTTAGAGAGTTTCCTCTCTATACTACTATTATAATATTATACTTTAGTAGAGGTTTATAATAGCTTAAAAAGTATTAGAACACTTAAGAGACTTATAAGTAGCTTTAAACTACTAAAGAAGGTTTTTAAGAGTATTAAGAGTAATAATATACTAAGATAGCTACTTATACTAATAGACTAGTTTATTAAGAGCTTCTATAAGGGCTATTTATATTAATTATAGTACTTCTAAGGTTTAAAGACTCTAATTATAGTTAATAGTTAAATAGTAGCTTTTATAATATTATTATTAATAGGATTAATAAATTAGAGAAGTATTTTACCCTCTTAGTTATTTAGCTTATTAATAATCCTATTTAGTAGTAGATTTTATATTAGTAAACCTTTCTAATACTTAGTAAGCTTATTTTTAATATCTTTACTATTTTAGTAATAATAACTAATTATAAAAGGGTATTTAGCTTTATTAAACTAATACTAATATTATAGAGGTTATTAATAAAGCTATTACTACTTAAGGAGATATAATACTTCTAGAATTAGGTTTAAAGTAGTAGTATTATTATTAATAAGTATTACTTTAAAAAGAAGGGTTAATAGAGAGTAAGATAATATTAAAATACTATATAATATGAGTTTCTAGCTTATTAATATATTATAAGGGCTTTACTAACTTCCTAAATAGGTAATTTTATTAAGATTAAATTAAGATAGTTAAATTAAGTAAGATTTAGGCGAAAAATCAGTTAATTAGTTAAGCTAGAGGCCTTGTCTTAGCTTGATTGATTGGTATTCAGCGCTGCCGAGACCATTGGACAAAATAGAATATCGTCAGACGATATTTTCTGCGGATTATAATCTTTGGTGTCAAGATAGCAGATTGCCGGATCTTGCAAGTAGACTTCATAGTCTTGGAACCGTCGCCGATGTCATCAAACAGTTCAAAAGTGCCGTAAACAGAGATCTCGAGTGAACAGGCCGATGCAAGATTCTTCTTGGCAACGCGATGCTGTTGATCGAGTATGCACCTAACCTGTAGGTTAAGTGACTTCTCTTCCAGAAGCCTATCAATCATATGACCATACTCATCCCGAATTTAACCCCGTAGTGCTCTGTATTCTTCAGAGCTAAAGCAGCTGGATGAGTCCAGACATACGGGAAAGTAGCTCGGAAGGTGTTCTTGACCACGCTGCTCGCATGTTCCCTTCAAGTCACAAATCTGGAGTGGTCAGCGATGGCACTTATCGTTGAGACGCGTCTCAATTGTCTACCTACCATCCCAAAGCAGACAATTTCGCTTTTTCCCGTCGTTACTATCTCAAAAAAGTCGGATGGTATATCCTACTCGCCAGCCACCACTCCTTTGGTACCATAGGTCGCCAAGTCGCTGCCATCAACAGCCATGAGCTGCATTTCAGATGAAAGCTCTGGTTCGAGCGCTTCGAGCAGGCTCCCCTTTGAGGAATCATGAAGCTTGGTCTGATAGGCCTCTGCTAGGTCGCGATCTGGTCGCGATCGCAGAATATTACATTGCCTAAGCGAGGGCGCTTGAACCTGCGTTCGCTTTCATCATCGAGATCTGAAAACGGGATCATCGTGCATTGCTATTCATGTGGTCCGAATTTCAGGACAGAGTACCCGAAGGGATACAAACGATGGTGCTGGGCAAACGACTCCAAGGAGATGTTGGACTCCGGGTGCTTTGGTTGACGGACCTGGTCAGACATTGAAAGAGTTGAGGTAAAGACAACCACCCCGACAGTGCAGTTCAAAAGTTCCAGGCGAGCCGAAGACTCGCTCTTCCTCTCCCTCACTAGCCTCATAAGGCCTATGCAGCTCGCAAAGCCACTGATGAACGCGTTGGATTTCCACTAAACTCACGGGGTGGTCATGATAATCAGACATTGGGGCAGTGTTCGGTGGCTCGAGCAGATCTTCTTGCGTCTTCATGCATGCACTGCGGACTGCAATGGCTTAGTACTAGGCTGCAACAACATAGATGCTGAGTCGGACGAACGTCTACAGATTGATCTGATTAAAAGTGATGCCTGGAAAGATGCCTTGCGAACAAGCATGGGTTGGACGTGAAGCGGTCACTCAGCCTAGCGGACTGCCCAATACGTATTCCAGACTGTCAGTCTTCCGACAGTCTGCTAGCCATAAGACAGTAACAACCGACAAATGATATGCGTCTCAAACCTGCCGCATCCGCCGCTGCTAGGCGGACCATCAAGAATGCCTTTGACCAACTTGAACAAAGCATTTTTCCCGAGGACTACCACGATTTCTCCACCACCACACTTGATCACGTCAGGAAGTCTGCCCTTGCCATCGAAGACCAGCTCGCTGCCAGCAAGTCGCTCCGTAATATGCGCAGACTTGTACCTTTGTTCAAGGTCTGGGACACTATGGCAGAGTCGTCGAAATTTCATGCAATGGGTTACCTGTCTTGGGCTTGGGCGCCTATCTCTCTAGTTCTTCGTATTGCCTCTGAGTACATCAAAGCCTTTGAGAAAATTATCAATGGTTACTCCAGAATAGCGGAGTCTCTGGGACGTTTCCGAGGACTCAGTGAGGCCTTAGTTGAAAAGCCAGACTTTCAATAAACACTTGCTGTCTTTTACGTCGATATACTTTAATTCCACAAACATGGGTACAGCTTTGTCCGTCGTGAAAGTAACTCACCTACTAAAATTTCCTCTGTCGAGTCGCTACTAGTACTGATTGGAGAATCCGTTTCGAAAGACGTTCTGAGAACATCCTCGACGATATGAAACGCCATGAAGAGCTTGTAGATCTCCAGCTGGTGCTCATGGCATTTCGGAAATTCGACAGACCCGCAAATACATCAAGCCCTGGCGTGAAGAAAGTCTTGCACAGATGCAAAAATGAGCGACAAGCAGGCCAACAAACAATATAAATCGATTATGACGTGATTAAAATCTGAAGAATCGGATCAGTTGGCTATTCTCAACGTGATTTCAGCTGAGGGAAATACGTTTGCTGGCACTTGCTCGTGGGCTTTGAAGAATGATAAGATCAAGTCTTGGCTCCAGAAGACCCTAGAGTCGCCCGTTCTGTGGCTACAGGGTACACCAAGCTCAGGTAAGGGCGTCTTAGCCAGCCAAATCGTTAGGTTCATGAGGAGTGCCAACATGTTCCTTGTTTACCACCTCTGCATTCACAGGTACGCTTCTTCTACAACATATGAGCGAACACTTCGCTCCATACTTCCCCAATTACTTCGCAAGGATGATGAGTTAATTACATACGTGTACGGCGACTGCAAACTTGGGAAGAAGCCACCAACAGTTCAGGCTCTTGAGAGACTCATTTAAGCCCTCTTCAATATTGCCTCTCGCCAGCCACGAGAGACAGAGTACATATGGATCATCATAGACGGCTTGAATGAGTGCGAGCCACGAACGCAGGTTAGCATGGTGAGCCTTGTCAACCAAATCACCAGAAGAACGATAGAAATCGGCGATACAATTTGCAAAATACTGATATCAAGCCGAAACTCGTCACACATTGCCAATAGGTTGAGTACGCAACATATCATGTCGCTCACGGAAGGGAAGAGCAGTGTCATGATTGCTATCAGACAATACGCGTCACAACGGTTGCGGTCAATGCATGAGAAGCTCCGGCAGCTTGAGCTTTTCAGGAAGGACATTGACAGCATGGAAGGCGTCGTAACAAATAAGACTGATGGTATGTTTCCCATCCAGAAAGCTCATTATGGCCACGATTGTACTAACGTTTACGCCTGCAAGGCATGTTTCTGTATGCTCAACCTGTTCTTGATTACCTATCGAAGAATATTTTCCTCAGCGGCAAGGAGATGTAAGCATCCATTGATGATATCCAGGAGGAGCTTTCCAAGTTGTAGATTCGATTAGAACTCACTATTCGTGAATCGTAGCTAAGTACGTTCAGCTACAGGAAGATACCTCTTCAGATACTCGTCCAGCTGGACCCACGGCCGGCTGATCGCATCAGGTGCATATCTGAATGGATCGCCTTTGCCAAGCGACCTCTAAAGAGAATGTAATTCGTCTCCGCCTTGAAATTCACGCCTGGCAGCTCGAGCGTCACCAACCTAGTGCCACAATATGTTTTGGACATATGCGGAGCATTGGTAGAGGAGCGGCCGGACATAATGTTGACTTTCATACACATCTCAGTCAAAGAGTACGTTCAGGCACAAACCGCGGGTACTATCAATTATGTTTTACTAAAGAATGTCTCAGATTCCTTCAGTCATCTTCAAGAAATCTTGTCATTGAAGAGACTGACGTTATGACAGAACACTGCCTTCCCACATTGGCTTGCCTTATGTGCGGCACGGACTTTTTTCTTGGCTGCGAATCTCAACATATCAAAGCCCAGCGTGTAGTAAAGGGCATACACGGTTTTCATGTCTATACTACGGAAGCTTTGCACAGAATACCTGCTTCATCGTGTTTCGACTTACTCATCCGGCGGCAGTTCACCAGTTTTGAAGCTTGCATCTGAATTAGCACAAAAGCTCCAGAAGCTCGTAGGCGCTTCTGTTACTCAGCACCTAGGTCCGCAGACCTACCCAATGGGTGACAGGTTAAAGTTCTCGGAAGACCAGCGTCTACTGAAGGAACTTGTAGAAATATCCTTAGGGTCAAGGTCACTGAAGCGACTCGAAACAAACCTCTCTTACGGAATTCTACAAGCTCGGAATTGTGGCGAAGAAACGACTGATCTAACGAAACGTGTGACGCACCCACAGCTTGAAATCAGCCTGGAGGTGCAAGATGGCATCACATTAATGTTGTCGTCCTACGAGGAAATTGTCAGGCTACTTCTCAAATAAGACCAATACCCGGGAATATTTGGCGAGAACCTAGATGCGTTCAAAAATCAGTTTAGTAGCACTGCTTTCACCTGCCGATTGAGCCTTTGTCCACGCGCTACCACAGGGTTTATATCAGAAGAGTTACGCCGCCGCATGAGGTCGCCCACACTCAACTATCTATCTGCGATGTTCCAGCGTGAACATATCCCCCATTCCTCTCTTTCAGGGCTCTCAAGAGCCACATCAGCAAGTAACACTGCCCAGAGCCGGCCCGCAGGCCGATACGGCGAGCAGGCCCTTCGAGACCTTCGATACTATCGACCGATTCAGGTGCCGAGTCAGCGTCACGCGGCTCTCTCGCTCCAGAAGGGCCATTGAAATCTTCATACAAAGATCTATCTTGGGATAATGACATCTTTCTGCTAGGCAACCACAGAAGAAGGCTAGAAGCAGACTTTTTCGGGAGACAAGCTAGGGTTTAGGAGACCAGATTCACCGAGTCATGAATGGGATGCTGAGATCTCAAAAACCGACAGTTACAGAAGGGATTCGATCGTAAGCGAGAGTAACAAATCAGATGGCATTGAGCAAGTCAAGCTCGACTCAATTGGGTTCCGCGTATGTTCTATACTAAGCTGCGGCATGAAGTTGAGCTCAACTAGCGAAGTGGAGCAGTACGACCGGTCCTGCCCCGAGTTCATGGAATAACACTACTGGAACTGGCATCATGCTGAAAGCATGGCTCGCTGTGCACTCAAAAGTTGCGGTATGATATTCAGTAGCAACAAGGGACTGCAGGCGCACTGCGAACAGAGGCAAAATATGGACGAGAAAACGCTGTCAATGACTTTGTCAATGGCAAAGCGGGCGTCCCTTCAAGGACGAGCACAAGTGTAGTCCGATCAGTTGACCAAAAATGACTGCCCCCCCGCTCGAGTTCTCAGAGCTCTCATATCTCGAACTTTGTTACGTAGACGCCAAGCACTCGATCGGCCAGCCGGCTTCCCAACGTTCCAAGTTCACTGGCTAGTGGCGTAGGTGGAAATATAAACACGCCCAAACCTCAGCAGCTAACTGCTTCATGCCGTTTATGTAAGGGGAATAACGAACGAAACAGGGTCTTACCTATACCTTAGGGAGCAATCGACATGGAATTCAACTGGTTTACGTCTTTGTGGAATATCACGATCGGATTCGGCTGGTATTTTCATCTTCATTCGACCAACCGGGCCACCACATACGACGGAAAAGTACTGACATCAGTTCTCGAATGAGCAAGACTTTACACAAAGTACAAAGCCATCACCACTTCAATGAACGTCCATTCAAGATAGCAGAGGATCAATGATACGCAAGGCAGGATGTCTGGGCAGCTCTGTCATGCAACATACCAGATGAGAGAGGCAGTAGCTGTATTATCATGGTGGCCACCACATGTTTTGCGATGACCTTGAGACGTGGTATATGGTCAGCAGGCCTTCAGCCGCTGGAGGATCCAAAGGCCTCGTGGTAACTTGGCGTATTGCGCCAATCCAGCAATCCTATACTTGATTTCATCACCAGAAGAACTCTGACGGAAATTGGACTTCCAGGCCGTAGCTTCGTTCATCAGCTTTCCACCTGAATAAGAGCTTACTATGGGGCTAGTGTCTGTTCTTGTGGAGGCTGGTACGTCGCTAAAGACAGGGGAACAGGCAGGCACACTCCCTAGAACGAGTGAAAAAATCCGTTCACAAATATATTCAGACATCTTGGAAGGCTGCCTATGTGATAACAATCCAGACTGATGTCGTCAGTCCCGATGGAGATCTCACAACTTATTCTATAGGACACGAAGCATGTTTCCCTTGACGCTGTTTATTTTGAACTGACTACGGTCTGTTTATTTTCTTGAAATAGCTGGCCCCTGTCAACGAATCTTTCTGTGGACCATGAAGCTCCGCTCTTCAAGCTGAGACTTGTGCGGGGGAAATATATAGGACTTCAACGTTTCACGATACACGCACGGCTGGCTACGTGGGTCTCCTGGAGCTCAGCATTGCGAAGGAGACATAAACCATTGATCTAGGGTGCAAAACAGGTGTCTCATGAATTTGATACTTCCGCCTTCCTTCTGAGTTCCGGTTCGATTTAGACAAGACGTTCTCACTCTCGTCCCAGGCCCTTTGGTCCCAGCAGCGCCAGGCGGGCTAGGTATGGCCGAGATAATGGCAGAATTCCTGTGATGGGCAGGCAAGCGGACGGTCTATACAGCTGATGTAGTTGGCTCGGTAAGACAGAGAAGAGCCATGAATGTTGAATAAATCAGTCAACTGCGTGGGCTACAAACTACAGGGCCGAGTACGATTTGCTCGAATACCCAGGTGACTAGCATCGACGTGCTGCCAGTTTCAATCGGCAGACAGGGTTTGATGAGGCACCTAGCCGCTTTAATGCCATCTGTCCCTCTATAGCGAGGTATTCCGCTGGATTGAGGTCGTTCGAATGCGCGCACTGGTCACATGGGACCCAATGACCCGGGAGTTGTGAAAAAGGTTCGCCATGTTCATGCCCGCTCTGATCGCAGTAATTATAGCGGGAATTACTTGGCCGGATTGCCGATCTGAGATTGTTACCAATCCGCCAAGAACAGGTCAGTAAGCGTGAAATGCAGCATCATCCTGCAAATTTTTATTCCGGGGCTCAGGCATGTGGACTGCGGTTGAACTGACGCTAGCGAACATGAGATCTGAATGTGTTCACTGCTATTAGAGGAGGATAACCAAGCTGCAAGAGGCTGGATAAGAGGTATTGTAGCCGTGCAAAGCATGCCATCTGTCATGGGTTTTGTTGAACAGATTAAAGGGGCCTTTGGGGGAGGGAGGTTGTTTGTAGGCCCCTGGTAAAAGTTTGTTGAGGCTCCCGGTAAGACTTGCGACTAATGTTGCCCTGGATATTTTCGCTGTTTCATTTTGCCGTCAGTCCAGTACCTGCAGACTTGGTGGCCTGTACACCGTACGCAGTTTCTGTGCAACTTGATCTAGGTCAGCCGAAAGTCTCTCCATGTTGCTTCCGAGGCCTTTGTTGAAAGCTTGTGTTCGGCGTGTCCCTGGTCGAACGTTTGGCCGCTGATGTATTGTCCCTCAGCCTTTGAGCCTTTCTGATTACAACTTTGCTATGCAGGGATGTGGATGCTAGCAGGCCCTCGACTGTACTACTGTTCGAGGATTGGCATAATAGCATGATGTGACACAGCGACCGGACCAAAGGAATGCGGTCGGTCTGTGAAAATGCGCATCTAGTCACATCCAATCAGTGTGGAAGATTCAAGATCTGATTGGTTGCTGTCGTGCGGGAGAGGAGTGACGCTGCTCGCGTCCGCGGCGGACAGGACGTCCTGGGTCTTTTGTGAGTGGGGGGGTGGAGCCCGCAAACAGGTAGAGCGCCGAAGCCATTCGGCGAGGGCGTCGCCGACCGGCTGTTAGCCTGGGTCTGGTTCGCACTAGAGGGCTTCCGGGATGCTCGCTTTGAAGTTTGTACCGCGGATTGTGAGCAGAGCCTCATCTTCGGTGCTTGAAACGGGCTTGGAGAAGATGTGCTTCAGTAGAGAAAAAGGACAAAAGGATTGGCCACAGATAACGAACCAATCAGCAATCCGATTTCGAGCTGGAATGTGCAGGAACGCTACGCCATGCAGGGGACTAATACAAACTCCTCGGAGGGAGAAGAGGATTCGAAAATCTATCACGGAGTTGACTGGGAAGCAAATATTTACTACGAACTGTAAATCCTCGCAGACCAGGTGCGCCTCCAGGCGGCAAACTGCGAAGAAAAAGTTAGAAGGGAAGAAAGATCCTCGCAGACCATTGTCGGCCTTCGGTTGTGAACGATAGGGCAAACCTATTAACGCCAACTCAAGATAGACAGACTGATATGCAATCCATGTGGGCAGCTTTCTTCGGGGCATTTGCGCTGTATCAGAACGGGTGGTCAACTGTTCTGATGAAAGATGCCGCTTGGCATTTTCTGACGTTGTTCCTGAAAGTCGAGCGAAGACCTGGTAGACCATGGCGGCGCGTTCGAGTCACCGAACCAGCGCACGTCAACGTGCCAGTCAGTTACTTCTGCGGTTTAATATCATTGTCACCTCGTTTTATTTCAATACCATCAAGCGAGTCAAACAATCCCAAACGTCCGGAGGAAGTTGTGGCAGTAGCTGGTTAACGATCAGGCTATCGCACCAGCTTCGGCGTGGACAACCTGTCCATCATGTTGGAGTCACCGTCCACAGTTATCATTCCATCGCCCTCCTTTTCGAAAGATACCCCTTCAGCTGCTTGGCAGAAGACAATGCAGGGCAACATGCTGTTGAGTCGCTCTAGACGCTTGCTGTTCCCTTCGGGAGTTCCAAGTTGTGCACAGCGACCGCTCTTGACATTGGTTGGATGGGGAGGTTTGTTTTCAAGGCCGATAGCTGGAGGAAATCGTCATTCTTAATCGATGTCTCGTTGTGGCCAGAATCCGTATGGAGGTGATGGTGATCTCGAGTCCGCCTTCACATATTCAGTGGCAGCTGAGGGAGCAGCCGTTCATGTGGTTTGTAGCATCAAGATAAGCCCTGGCTGATGCTGCATCTTTCATGTGGATAACATACCTCTGCATCTTCTGAATCTCATATGAGAACTCTTGGGGAACAGTCTTCTCGCTGAGCAGCGGAGAGGTGCGGCGAAGCCTTACGTGAACGGCGTGGAAGAACTGGGAAACACTCTGGTGGGCTGGCAATTGATCGGTCTTGGAGGATGTTTTGTGCTTGTTGGTCAGATTCAGGCGAGGTAGACGGTTGAAAAATCGGTAGGTGGTAAAGAATCAGCAGGTGATGGAATCAGTCGTAGTAGAAGTCGGTATGAGGTCGAGGCGTTGGCCCCAAGCATCATTGCAGCACCTCCACTAAAGGTCACTGGTACCTTAGTCAGGTTGGTGCACGTGCCAGTGGCAGCGCTGAACCAAAGACGGCCGTCTGTGCAGTCGGCCTCAGCAGTGAGGAGTGATGGTGGAAAGTAAAGTGGGCCATTGTACACCCCACGGAGCACAATGGCCCATTCGTTTTCGTCCAACTGCACTAACAGAAAGCTCAAGGATGTGTAAGCTATTCCCCGTCAGAGTCATATGACAGTTAACAGGGTGCGCCTCCAGGCGGCAAACTGCGAAGAAGAAAAGTTAGAAGGGAAGAAGGATGTGTAAGCTACACACAGCCTCAGAAGTCACACACACTGATGAGGCTATAACATTGTGTCTCGGAACTAATGGACTTTCCAAAGCCGATAGAATGAGGAGCAAGAGGAAGACCGCAACGGCAGCAATGACGGCTAGAGGAATCATGGGTCATAGTAGCCTGTCAGGTCTTGAGTTGAAGTACAGCATGCTCCGTCCATCAGTTGTCTCCTCTTCTACAAAGCCAATGCCTGGGGATGTCGGATGCCCATGTCGCGATTGCAAGCCTGGTTGCGGTGCAAGCTGGGCCAGACGCCGCTCAGTTTCAATAGATGGTGGATTCGGCGGGCGGCGACAATTCGTATACATGTGGAATATCGAAGACACCTTTGGTATCAAGTTCTGTGCGGGCCAAAGTGAGGTCGGTAAGTCCCAACCATTGCATTTTGTGATGCTCCTCGCTATCATCACCTTTTCTTTTGCCTGTCGGCGGGGCCGTCTGATTGAAACGATTGTCCAACCTGTGACTATCGCGCCTTATATGCCACCATGTTGCTCAGGTGAAGCCAAATCACCCGCCGCCTTAAGTGGCATGAGGAGCGCGAGCAAGGTGAGCAGAGTGAGTTGGTACAAGATCTCAACTTACAGGCTACAGCGTGTTGAAGTCTGTTACCAGGAAGATATTTACAGTTAACAGTTGGACGGTATACGCTTCATTAGTGGCCTGCATTAGTATGTTTCAGGCTGCCCTCCCTCCTCCCCAGCGGAAGGCTTTAATGTTCTCCTTTGGGAATGCAAATTATTCAGCGAAGAAAAAGTTCGAAGGAAAAAAGATTATTCAGCGAAGCTGTCTCAGCCGACACAAATTCGCCTGCCTGGCAGCCGTTTGCTACATTTTCATCATTGTCCTGGATAATCATTTCCCAATAGGCTGCAATCCTGGCGGCATCTGCTGCGCGGGCTTTTTCGACCACTCTATCAGGGCTCCAAAGTCATTGCAGACATGCTTCGCCTCCATGTGGACGACCCACGGATCTCCCTTCCGGCCGGCCCTTGGCCGTCGAATCGGCAAAACATAATAGGGCATCCAAGATGTAGTTAAAGCAGTGCGCTGTGTGCTCGCTCCACGTTAGACGTCTCTCTAGGGTGTTGTTGCTGGGAAGTTTCGCAACGGAGACACCTTGTGCGAGGTTGACAAAGTCTTCTAGGATGAAACCCAGGCAGTGGATTTGGTGGAATGGGGAGATTTCGAAGGGGTCGAACGGGAGAGGTATCTCGGGACCACCGCCATGATAGCCCGAAGCTTGAATGAACGCTAGCCGGCTGTTGCCAGCAAAGGTATGACGAAATGGGTCTGTCGCATGGGACGTACGGATATTCAGATATTCCCACATACTAATTGTACCGTAAAGCTTTCCCATATCCCTGAAAGTCTCTGAGACCTTCCAGGAGTGCTTCTCCCAGGGTTTTACCCCAGCCTTGAAACTGAAGTCTGGCAGTGGGTTTAAATCAAAGCCGGGGATTCTCTGGGGTGAACAAGTCCCATACTGGCGGGCATAACACCACTAAGATCGAATCCGGTACGATAAGAGAACTCAAGTACTGAACTCCGGCTCGTCTAAATCTCCCATGGATGAATGATTATTAACACGACCAGATATGACAGAATTGCTCCCTCTTTGCACACCCGAGTGTTTTCCCGAAAAGCTTTCTTCCATCGGTGCCTCCTAGAATTTAACTCCTAGAATTTAAATCTCTCATTTTGGGATGTAGCACCTCTGCTCTTTCCGAGTCTTTGATTAGACTGGTCCCCTCCATGTGTAGTCTTGGTGCACAAGTCTGGGTGTTTATTCAATTGAGGCCTCTAGACGCTGCCGTGGCAGCGAATGCCGAATTCGACCGAAGAGATGGGCAAGTAGTGAATAATAAGGTCGGAAATAGCAAACATGAAAGGATAAGTTCCCAGAGAACTGGGTCACCGAATTGCCCTGACACCAAAGGACGAAAACCTGAGCACAGGGAGTGAATTCCGGAATTGCGATGTCGATCCCCACTCGGAGTTGGGTGGGTGGGGAGGACAGGTGCGCCGGACTTGTTGCCGGGGTCGTTCCGGACCCTTTCCGGAATCATCCATGTTGCAGTCGAACCGGTAGTGCCCTGGAGCCCTCCTCGGCTACCATCGATGGATGGGTACGGTGGATAGGTCGCAGTACCAATTGCAACCTACGTTGTGAATTGCATCATCTTCCGCCACTGTGAAATCGTCAATAATAGTGTATTTTTCTGGAACACCCAGTCTCACGCCTTAGTGTCGGTAGGCACAATGTCTCATCTTATTCGTTTGTTTAACTTCAAGGGCAACTCGCAGAATTATTCTCTAGGTAAACCTGAGCACGTGTACCAGCAGGTCGACAATTCCGACGGCTATCGGAGCTCTAAAGATGCCGCCCATACCATTATGACAGCCGAGGGAAACGGCCGCGTTCTCTCGCACATTGAGAGATTGCCGTGGCTTTCGGTTGTGGCACTGCTCTCGGTGACGCTGGTGGTACGTTTGGCTGCAGAGAGAAGTCAGTGTGACCGCTTGCGAAACATGTCATCCTATGAGTTGGGGTTCGCCTCTGATTTGGGTGAGGATCCATTACCCCAGTCGGCTTTGGTTGGTATGAGTGGTTGTCTGACATGTATCCCTAGGAATATCGACGGAACATATAGCTTTCAAGCCCGTTCAGTTCACTTCCGGATTTGAGAGAGATGAGCATGGCGAGCTTTTCCTCAACCTCAGTGGTGTTGGGAAAATATATGTTGGGGAGCCTTCGCCAATTATTGACGCGAATTGGGATGAACTAGAGGGCGGTTAGTAGCGCCACGGGTTTAACGGTAGTTGAAAATTGTACTGACCAAAGCAAAGCTGTTGAGCTGGTTCTCACGCGGGAGACACTTCAACTAAAGACGGACAGTACATACGGACGATGGAGAAACCAGGCTCAGACAGCATGTACCGCGTGAGGTGAGGCCTTCAGGTTCCGAGACCGACTTTTGCTGACCATTCTGACACAGTACTACAGCGTTGACGTGGTCTACTCTTTGCATTGCGTCAACCAGCTGCGGAAGGCCGCGTATTTCGATCACTACTTCAAAGCAAAGCCCGCAGCATGGTATTTCTTACACATTGGTACGGAATTCTGGTTACTTTTCAACAATCTATGCACTAGGTAGCTTAAAATTTCCTAGGTAACTGTTTCGATCACCTTCCGCAGGCTATTGAGTATCATACGGATTTGACCCCATCGGCATGCGATTTTGACGAACACAAGAAACTGGGTAGCCCTATATGGACACATCCGCATATGTTGTGTGACTTTCAAAGGATCCTCGCATGGCATAAGACGCTTGTAGGGCCTGTAACTGTGTAACTTAATATTCAGCGATCGTGCGAGCAATTGTTTCGTGCCTTCCAGAGATGTATGCGAGAACAATGGCACAGCTCAATGCAAGTGTGAATTTCAATCTTCGAAGTGTCCACAGGCACAATAGAGCCTTCTTATTCAACTATGTTAACTGTATATGAATTCTGCACATGCTGTATGTCTACTAAGCCTTGATGCGTCTCCTGTCTACTTAGACTTAGCATTCCCTCTAGTGGAGAGAAAGTTCCCAGGCAGCACCGCGTGGAGGTTTACAGTCCAGCTTCGCTGTCCAAGGAGGTAGTGATAACACGTGAAGTTAGGTCGAAGCCAAGACGCAAACCTCTGAAAGGTCGATGAGAGGGAGCATAGGTAGTGCCGTTCGATTCTCGATGATTGGGCTTTCAACCGCGCGAGGATGATTGACATCGTAGGACCACACGCATCAACCCATGCAGAGTGGCTGTTTTAGGTAGGAGCGATGTCTTGATCGGTGCGGAAAGCTTGACGGCAGACGTCTGTCTTATTGCTGAGTAGCTTCGGCGTTAGGCGTATGTATTGGTTGAACGCGCGCTTAGAGCACCTGGGGCGTGATCGTCAGCGTTGACAGCTGGGTCTCGAGTCCGCGAGGCGGACCCATGAGCTTGGTGCTGGAAGACGGGGTGATCCATGGTAGATGATCGGGGGTAGAGGGGTTCTATCCAGCTCCATCCTCTTTCGCTCCGTCTGACTGAGTATCGTAGATATCCGGAGTACTAGTAGATGCTTGATTTACAATATCTTCTAATCTGTCGATGACTGCTTTGATTACTTCTTCAGTGTCTAGCTCTTGACTGGTAGGAGCTAACTGTCCATCGGGATCCTGCTCGGGTTCAGGGATGGTCTGATCGGGGACTTCGCCAGCCCCAAGTATCGCACCCATAAGAGACAGTTTCCACATGAGTTCGTAAATCTCCCAGCTAGGCGCAAACTTTGGATCTTCAGGGTCTTCAGCCTTGATTTCAAACTGATAGCCATTGCGAATGATACGCTGGGTATTTGATGAAACCATGAACGTTTCAAGGTCTGAATCGAAGCCTGGGCTGGCTTCTTCGAAGATTTCGCTCAGATCTTGCACAAGCGAGGGTTTCCATTGGAATTCGGCCTGGCTGTTCTTATGCAGCTTTGACTTGAAGCTGTTGAACACATAAAGCTGCAAAACAAGTCCGTAGTAAGTCCCGTTATGGAAAAGCTTTCGGATTGGTCGAAAACCAAGCTTCACGTTGTCCCACAGCTGATGTGGTACGTAGCCAAGAGAAACCATATTCTCTGCACAGTCCAGCTCTCCTCCAAGCGCTTTCTTGATCGCAGCAATTTTCGTCATTCCATACACGGCTTCGAGGGCTTCTAAAGGACTTTGCATTTTGGGAATGAATGGTTTAGCTCCTAATGCAAAGGCGTGCGCGGCCTGGGGGTTGCACGTTTTCGTGATAACACACTTGTTCCCGTCTCGCCTTTTGGTCTATAGCACGTCAGGATCTTCTTTTCCTAAGCAACAGCGGTTTTACTTACCTGGACTACGGGAGGCTTCTTCCTCGTGATGCCTTTTTTGGTAGAGCCTGGCGTGTCAGGCACTGGCGTGTCAGAGACTGGTGTGTCAGGGACTGGAACTGGCAAGCCACGGAATGGCGTGCCAGGGGCAGTGCCTGGCGTGTGAGAAGCATCGTAAGAACTGCCGGCCCGTCGAGGACTATTCTTGTTCGTAGACGTTCGACGAGACTTTGATACTTCGCCTGCAGTTGGAGAATTTGTATGGCTTGGTGGCACTGGTGTCACAGGGGTATCTAAATTTGCTCCTGGTGGTGTAGGAGCTGCGGAAAACGTTGATGCCTCAGGAGGGCGTTTTGTTTGCTTGCCCTTCCTGTTGAGGCCTGTGATAATATTATTTGTTAGCTAGTGTGCCGTAAAGATTCCATCATTTAACACTTACCATACTTAAGGAGATCTGGCAGACTGCTATCTACTTGTCGCATACCAAGCTTGAAACCAACATACGTTAAATCTGGCGATGTGTACGACTGTACTGCTGAAAGGTACTCCTGCAGTTCTTCGATAGTAGCCGATACGAATGAAGCCCAGACGCGAGGTGTGAAAAGTTCGATGTCTAAAACGTCACCGAATTTGTCGCGTAACGAGGTTTCAATGCTTTGCAGAAGAGCAGAACGTCGGTTCCAATCTAGTACATGCGACAGGGAGGTATCCATCTTCGACCATGGATGCGAGAGGAAGTTGTTTGTCTCTTCCAAATACGTGTCATTCATATTCGGGTCTTTGAAACCCTTGAGCAGGTTCTCGAGAGCATCTAATTGAAGCTTATTGGTCTTGCTGTTAGGCTTCGAATCGTCTTCGAAGAACTTCGTGTATTCACGCAAGATTTCTGCCTTGCGCCTTGCGAGGTCTGTGTTGGTGTCGGAGTTTTCCATGTCGTCAGATTTGGTATGAAATGGAGACGTCGAGGAGATTGTAGTCAACAAGCGGAAGGCTTTGCAGTTAGATGAGTCCTTTGGGCTTATGAGTGAAGCGTGGAAGACGGACAGATTACAAAAACGTCGGTGCTGGGGAGTGGCAAGTTTAAGGTTCAATTTTCAGTAAATTAATACATTCCGCAAGACAAAAGGGTCGTGGTCGCCAAAATTGCGACAGGTATACCCTGATGGTTCCCAGACTGGGAAGGTTATTCACGGTAAATGCCTACCTTTTGAAACCGTAGCCCTGCGCCGCTCTGTCTTCTGCATAGCAGGAAAGCAAAAGTCGCTGCCCATGATCATAGATGGCATTTCTGACTGATGACGCAGGTTGATATCATCCGTCGGTGGTGAAGGTCCTGTGGTGGAAAGCCAGACGAACACCACCGATGATGTGATAGCTACACAAAGGTAGACGCAGCTGTAACCTCAACCCAACCGCACACAGCCATGGTAGAAATTGCGGACGAACACTAATTCAAGACGAACAGACGCAACGATTGTAACATAGATTCGGCCGATACATACGTTGAATTATCTTCATCCTCAATAACCACCCTTTTTGGGGGTAATGAAAAACAGCTTTACCCACCGAAGGTAGGGAATTAGAAAATCCGGATTAAGACTGCAATTTCCTTCCCCCTTCTCGTCGCATCACTTGTCATCTAGTTAGTATTGGTGCTCCAACTCCAGTGGCTGACTCTAGCTCTCCACTGGTTGAGTGAAGTAAATGGACTTGTTCCAGAATCTGAGCAGAAGGCTGCAATTATACCGATTGTGCTAGTATCCTTGCTGAAAAAGTCGTATGTCAACCTAAAATTGGTCTAATTTTCATCATCGAGTGATGAAGGGGCGAAGGCTCTGAACGTGACACACCTTTTATGGACGAATATCATGCTAGGCGAGTTCCAGCTGCCCTTCTCCCCCAAAGACCAAACAAAGCCTTGCTGCTAAAGATTTGTAGTTGGGGGAGGTTTTGTTAATGTGGATGATTGAAAACAGCACTAAAACATATTACTGCCCGCCGTGCACTTCGGTGGCCATGATGTATTCTGCGTAGCGGTGTTCTATCAGCTTCATTGCTTACACTATTTCCTGAAGGAATTCAACAACCTGCTCGAGAGCAGCAACGTCCCACCTCGTCATGGTACACACAAACACAAGCCTGAAGCGGAGACACCACGGCACGGCGGTCACTGCTTCGATTATCTGCGATCCTCGTTGATGTGCTGCGGGGACACCGCATTTGAGGGTTGGGCAAGTGATACGAATGAGCCCGGAAGTTTGGGCGGGGGTTCTCTCCACACACATGTGAAACAACTACGAGAAGATAAAATCGTGGGCACAGTCACATCGCGCATTTAGTTAAGATGGTTTTGGAAATGAATGAGAGTAAAAGATGCGACAAAAGCACCACACGCACAGGCATACAAAATATCGGCTAGAAAGGAGTTCTCTGATACTCAAATGTACAAGTTTCCCCACAGAGAAGTTTGAAGTACAATATGAGCCATTCGAGACATTTATGTTGGATTGAAACCTCTGCGAACTTACATAAGAGCCACCACAGTCAAAGGGCATAGTAACTGAAAAGTCCACAAATATACCATGATCGAACCTAAGACCTTCAAGGCAGTTGGTACAGTCACTTTTGCAGATGTCATGAATGTTGCGTTTGGAAACTCAACAGTTTACGTCCCGCTAGGGCAACGGCATGTAATACTTAGATCCCAGTCTGAAGCCGAAGATGTGTACAGACTCTGTCTGAGCATTCCTGATTTCCGGCGCGTTCAGTTTCACCACTATCCAGGCAGTGATACATATGGTCCCGGTCGAGGTTGAGGAAACCTAAACCTGTCCCTCTATGTTCCGTCTTTGGCGTCGTAACATGTTTGATGACTTGTCTGACAACGTACTCGCAGTGGCGAAAGTGAAAATCGTCCACCGTAAACAGAAACCCATTATCTCTGGCGGCTCCGGCCCAGAACTGTTCCTGCGAGATTGGCTTCGTGCGGTTGAAGTCCTCGTACCACACAAAGTCAGGCATGCTGGACCACGAGTCCCCCAGCTCTGAGTCGAGACAGAGGTGATGAATCCAGCCGCCTGCGGTCGGGTTGAAAACGCAACCGCGCTGCTTGGCCCCTGCTGGGTCCTTCAACCCGTTACAGTAGGTGTGGTTGTAAACGAGGCCGTAACCCGGGACGTTGGCGTGGCCGCCTGAGAGGAAGGTGTACTCTGCCTCTTTCTACGGTGCAAGAAGCTTGCGAACTTGTGCAAGCTCGCGGGTTGCATTCCATGCGAGAGACATTGACGCGGCCCTGGTGATGAGGCATGCAGCGCTTAGGATGCCCCGAATTATGGTCCATGTTGAAAACGTCTCAAGGCTCTGGCCAAGATTTCGACGCTGATGGGAGTCGGTTGCTGAGTCCCCGGGAGTTCCATCGTCTCTGGGGAGTTCCAGGCTGTCAAGAGGCTGCTTCTCGCTGTGGCAAACAAGGTGCTAATCGGGTTTGGGGATCCTGAGGATGATGTATTGCCGCTTATTTTGACCTGGCTGAGACAAACATAGAGATGTAAAGAAATGATCAGGTTGACTGTCTGATGGCGATCAGCTAGCCCTTAGAGATGCGGGATTGCATCCCCCTTGATCATTATCCCATGCACCAGAAAACACCGGAAAACACTCACTTCCGGAATGGCTGGTAAGACGGAATCGGAATCGGAACTGAACTGATGTATGAGAGCGGTACAGTCGTGCTGGTGGGGACCATCAGGCCCTTTTGGAATGGATGGTGATCACCGTCACTCCGGACCCGACCGGACCGGGTATTGATACATATTGGAAAGATCACACAGCGTTAAACAAATTCATTGTGCTTTCTTTGGGCGGCTGAAAAGAAGCAGTCGCGGATGAAAACAACAGGACGCCAAAACGCCAGAACAGTCATTTTCTCCCGATTTGGAAAGATTTTAAGATAATCCAGTCAGAATGGGGAACTGGAGGCAGCCACTTTCCTCCTATCCGATTCAGAAGAGTGCTCAATTGAGAGGCGCGAAGTTGGAGATCACTCTTCTCGGAGAGCCAACAGAGCGACCATTGCTGTTCATGTTGCTCTCTTGTTTTGAATACCGCTTGGCTGGCTCAAAATCTGGTAGGCCTGCGTCAACAGACATCATGCACGGAAGTGCAAGGCTTGTATTGTTAGCACATCCTCCTCTTAAAATTCTTTAGATCAAGTACTCACCTTCTTTCCACTGCGACAGAGCCTTCAGGGGCACCGGCAAAAATGGAGCACGTGAAATGGGAGCTTGCGCTCGGAAAGCGGTCGCCATCCACTGGCCTGAATCGAAGTACTGCCGATGCAGCCTGGCAGACGATCAGCATGGACTCGTGGTGTAAGTCAATTTATCCGAATGCGGATGTTTGTGCACTAATGCAGTTATCTGTTTTGAAGTGGGTTCGATCAACATAACGAAAGAGAAGAATGAAGTAATGGGCGAAGAGTCCATTGAGCTTAGCGATGGATCTGGCTACTCTTTTGGTCTAGACGTATTTCACCAGCTTCACTGCATTAATTACCCTCGCAAGAAAACCGTGATGTACAACGACTTGTATCTGGATCTCGCGGATAAGGAGGATATTCCGTAAGCCTTCCATCTTCGTACATAAGTGCCGTATGTCTTTGTGTTAGGTCTCTCAAGGTTGACACCAAACAGCCTACTGCATTAACAATTTGACTCAATTCGGCTTTCTCTTCCGTGTCACGCAGATTTGACACTTGTAAGATGGGCAGATGAATGGCTTGAGCCATGGGCGGTCTGGGAGAATCAGCATCAATGCCGGAACTTTGACAAGATTCGCGACAGGGCGCGACACCGGCGACCGAGGACGATGAATCTTTTGGTACATCCCCAGCTTGGGCCAGTGGCCTCTGGTCATTTGAACCTCTCGGCCTTGCCCATTTTCCAAGAAGAACACGACGATCTGGGAGGCATGTAAATTAATAGGAACATAGCTATGGAGCCTGCCGTGTAGCCACCGGCCTTAAATATTGAGACAGGGTTCTTTAGCTAGGAGTAATGCTTGCCATTTCGTGATAATTAATGAATCTTAGTATGCACCTTGCGCTTCAAGAAGCCAACAGCATGTTTCTAAGCCTATAGAAAGGCAGCAATTATTACTGGAGGCACAGACGTGATAAAGGCCCAGGAAACATAGAAAGTGTACCCTGAAGCCTCTGTGTCCTTGATAAGAACCCATGCCGCCCCAGCTGCTACGATTTGTGGAATACAAATTGCCATGTTGTTTATGGCCAGCAAGGATGTAGTACTATGCATCGAATCCAGCTGACAAGTTTGCTCCCATGGCACCTTCTTTTCCCAAGAAAATGCCGATAACTCGCATGATATCAGCGTGTACGGAGTCCAACTTGTCAGTGCAAAGAAAACACCAACTGCACTGAGAGCAAAGGATACAACTTCGACGCTAACACGGGGAACGGAGACCCCAACCATCCATGCTGCCAGGATGGCGAGACATAACTTCCAGGTCACTATGAGATCTTTGGGATTACATGAGCCGCCTCTGAAAAATCAGGGATTGTTTGCCTTTTCTTCCCACAGTCTTCTCGCGAATATGGTGGTCCTCAGAGTCGCCAGGTGAAACAACAGTGCGGTTCCAGAAATGAGTCTCTCAGCGCCGAGTTAGAGCCCTGAAGAATCAAACCTGGGTATCGTAACTACACTTGGGTCAGCAATTAGTCTCATGGGCGAATTGCGCTTACCTAGATTTAATATAAGGCTTTCCAGAGAGATCCTTTCATCAGCCTGCTATTCCAGAGTGGCAAGTACGGTTTGAGAGCTATCACATTTACCTGCTTGTGTAGTGCAACACAAAAAAACATGCAAACCACGACCGCAGCTGAATTCGGCACACACGATGGGTGACAGGAGGCAAGGTTCTGATGGTTTGAAGTAGTCGGACAATATGCTGACCGAAGGAATTTGAGACAAGTACATGGTCCATCGTCTGCTTCAGAGTCGTGACCATTCGCACGGGGAGCGTCGCAAGCAGGATAATTGCCAAAGCTGAAGCAGAGAAGCATGCCAGGCCAGGAACGACGGGGTCCAGACGTAGCTAATGAATGTGACGAGGACTGGGGCCATGGAACTGAACCGGCTGATCCAAGGTTGGCAATTGATTGTTGCTGTGGTGTGAAGTGGTCCACGACTAATGCCCGGAACCCCCGTGACAATGGCTGCGCAAATATGTTCAGCGTATAAAGTGCTATGCCGGCCACAACGTGAGCAATGGTCGAACGATCTAACATTGTGAATGCGGATGCTAGGCAGTCGGCAATCTCAGTTGCTGCGGCTAAACACAAAAGAGACAGAATCACACCGGCACCCCCAAGCAAGGTCAGTGGGCTTGGTTGCGGCGGCCCCCAGTCATGACAGCGACGATCGGTGGTACGAGAAGCCCAGGCCAAGGTCCTGATGCCACGAGAACCAGCAGAACAGACACGGGAATCCCGAGCGAAGAAAGGTAAGGCTAAACCCAGCCCTGTTTGGTTGACCATATAATGTTATGAATACGGGTGCAGCTCACCAGGCCAAACGCCTGCTGCATTTTCCACGTTATTTGTAAACTGTCACCAAATTCAGCCCAAGTCTTCTGCCTCGCTCTTGGACACTTGGTAAGTTATCCTAGAAATGGGCCCGTGAACATAAGCAGATCAAGCCGCCGAGGCTTATCAAATCTGGCAACCATGACTTTGGACGCCGAAATCCTGGCACGGAAAAGCCTGTACTCTGGAAGCTCAGTTTATGTGAAACCTGTCGTTTACTTCCTTCCAGAAGCCGCTGGAGACTTCCGAGACAGGTAAGGTTGTACGAGAAATGCATAAGAAGCAGAAGATGTCGCGATACAATTTTACAAAAGTGCCGAAGACACGTAAGTAAACATAAACCACCCCTTTTCTCATCAATACTTCGATTGTTGTGCTTAGTCCAGACGCCTCTTGGTGCCACAGTCGACTTAGCGCGCCGCATTACACCTGAGTCCAGTTGCTGCCGGACCGGAATGGCACCTGACCCAGGTGGTCACTGGAACCAAGAGTCCGGGGGTTCCTCTGCAGACTGGGTCGGCGCAACTTTAGCTTGGCTTACCGTCGAATGTCTTTATTTGTGCATGTTGACATCGATTGCATGGTTTGTGGCTGATATCGTTAGCTTCACCACAAAGATGAACGCTACTGGTATTCGGGCGCGAATCAGCCATATCGAAGGTCTCGTGAGTTTCCAACCTATACCATTACTCGGCTCGTTGGGGAACAAGCATAGACTTGAAGCTGATGGAATCAATACTCCAGTATGCGCTTCGATCAAATCGCTTGTATCGTCCCCTCGATGTTTCAATTGCAACTAGCTCCGAGGATGACGAATCTGGCGAAGAGAAGCAGTCACAGGAACAGCCTGGAAAGCCCAGACAACGTGTTAGGGCCTCGTTGATCCCATTTGTACTTGGGTTTGTCTTTGCTGCATTGCTTGCGGCGGTTTTCATACTCATAACAGCCGGAAAGCCCGCCGAAAGCGATCTGGAGGCTGTCAACTGACGCTGCAGCCGAGGTTGCCTCACCCGACCGACAGTCGGTCAGGTGCAGTCTTCGCTTCCCCTCCTGACGGCTCAAGTCGGTTTGCAGCTACCAAAGCGTCATTTTCCCTCCCCGTTCATGAGCAATAACACTCAGACGATGCTCATCCTGTGTGGGTGTGGGTTGATCTCAGAACACCCCACAGGCACAAAGCGTTCCTCCGCATCGGCGCGGACTTTTCCTCGATAAGGCAACGGCAGTGAGTTCATTGCATGGTTTAAATGGTGGCCAGACGCAGTACGCCAACTACCGATCCATTTGGAACCCGGAGACTTGGGCCGTAGAAGTCGTCATGTTTGGTGGGAAGAGTGGAAAGGCTGTCATCAGGAAAGATTCCAGGCGGCAGATCGTGGAACAGTGGCTGTATCCCCCTGCCCAAGACGCCATGCTAGATAGTCAGAGCGCCGAATGGGTGATGGAAGCCGCCCCCTTGGTGGACATTGGGGATTCAAGAGGACGAGACTGCTTAACTTTGGTCAATTTGGGTTGGGAAAGTGTATTGCGTCTGCGGGTACACAGCACACGGTGGCAGCAGCAGACGGTGATGTCTATCAGATGAAATTGGACGGCGGCATGGGGACAAAGACTGATGCAGTCAACACAACTTTGACGATAGGATGTGATGGTAAACAGTAAACTGTGTTAACGCCAACTGTGTTCTGATTGTTCTAATATAAGAGCCAATACGCAAACACCATGGTGTCTGTCACAGTCGTCCTATCCTGTCCCAAAATCTCGTCACAATGTCAATCAGGTCCGTAATTTGATCAAAGAAGATTGTTATGGATAGAAAGTTCGAAATTCTCCCGAAGAATCCGTGGGCCATAGCGAACAGCGTGCGAGCCTCTCTGATGTCAAGCCAAGGGCAATTGACGGACTCCAGAGCCAGTTTGCGAATGGCAAGTGTCGGCATGCAGATGAATGACCTAGAAACAAGATCAGCATGGCAATTCAATCGAGGCCGCGTTAGCATAGCCTACTTATCGTATAAAACGCACGCATTCAAAACTTCCTTGATTGAAGACTGTATGGCCGAGTCCGATGCCTCTGTGGAGGGCTCCAACATGATTGAAGGAGATGAAGGAGAGAGTGTAGGTCTAGAATAGCCTGATGGGCCTCATGATATCGATAGAGTAGTCGGACAGAGATATGCAGATCGTGAAAAGTCGTCGTTCTTGACCTATCATGCACACGGAAAGCCGACGGCAGAGTATTGTACCAGGCCTCCAGGCTTGATCTCAGCTCACAGGCGTCTGCAACGAAGGGTGAAAAACATATCTGATTACAAATGCGAGCATAACGGCATTGCACTTCCAGCCAGTCGATGCTTGAGCAGGTGTCGTCTTGTTGTCCAGCATCTGGCAGGTCGCATGTCAAAACCGCTGCTGGAAGTATCTTCACAAAACATGCATCAGTACGCGGTACTAAAACTCCGTGTTCTGTTGGCAACTTTTACACGCCGAGAAGCTTTTACTATGGAGTGCGTGCTCCTTGTCGATGCAGAAAACAACCTAGAGAACTCGTTTCGCTAGTTGGGTTTGTCGTTTGCTATCAGCTAAACCTCGAAAAGCTGGATACGAATGGAGGCTGAGAGACTGAATAATAGAAACAACAACGCCTAAAATTCGAGGTACGTAGCTCATACGCAACTTATGGGCTAGATGAAGCTAGAATTGAAACTCAAAGTCAACATAGAAGAGTTTCGTTGAACAGATAGTTGAGATTGGAGAGTAACTTACGAAAAGCTTGGGTAGTGAGTCGGGTCCAGAAACAACCTCAGGTTCAAGGTGCATGACCATCGACAAGTGATCGCAAAATCTTTCCGCTTCTTGGCCATTTTCGAGAATAATTAACGTCGTATCAAGCGTTGCTATCAAGAATCTGTCAATGCTTGCGCTTGACGACAAATCAGCTGGCCCCTTGGTTCCAACCTTATCAACTTTGGACAGAATTCCAGACTGATGCAAGAAACGCCGATCCTATTACGAAGTAAGAACCACCAATCAAACTAAATGTTTTGATACAGACAAATTACCCCCAGGGATCATTAAAACAGCCTGTCAGAAATGTCAATAAGTGTCTGCATGAGTTCGATGACAACGTTAACGTACGGTTAACATGGGTGCGGAGAGCCTCTGGGGCAAAGTCGTGAACCCGCCCCCGACAGCCAGATCCACTCAAAGCTCGCGGACGACTTGTCTGGTACTCCTGTGATAAAAGCCTCGTCACGAGTCTGACCAGTGACTCTTGGTACACAGCGTTGAGGTTGGATTTGGCAATTGATGACAGTAGACCTGCTGTGGAAGGGTTGTAACGGAATTCATCGCCGCTTGTGAGCAGAGCCGGAAATAGAAACTGTCGACTTCTGTCATGAGAAGCACCAAGCAAGCCAAACACGCTGCCAGTAGGTTCGTAGTACTCCGTAACGGGACTCGTAACAGGAAGTAGGGCTGTCTTCTCGTCCAGAACAGTGACACTCGAAGTCGTGGCGCATGAGGCCGTGGGAATGCCATTGTTGGATGTTCCAGGAAGGGAGAAGTATGCTTCGATGGCTTTCTCGCAGCTGAGCTCCGTGGTCCTGGCCTCTGAATATGCTGCCTCTTGGAGCCTGTTAGTTGAAGCCAAAGAGGAAGAATAATAATAAACAATATGAAAACACTGTTTCAACCTAGCAGCATAACCTGTGCGAGCCCGAGCTGCTCCTCGATAGCTTCGGGGAGGTTATGTGTAACTTGTTGACGCGCCTCGGCTGGTTCGTTCAAAGAAAGACTCGTGGGAGACATTGAAGCAAACAGGGGTATCTGCCACACCAAACAGCCGGTCGACGTCTTCCGAGTCGCCCCTGGTGGGTGTCAGCGGCATCTGAGTATGCACGAAGGATTGCGAACGATTTCGAGATTGGCGAGCCGGACCCAAAACTTCGAGCGACTCACAAGTGCAGTCAGTCTTGTAGCGCTGCAGGTATGTAGATACAAATTAGTTTCCAAAGCTTGACCAGTATCCAGCATAATTTGTGCGGTGCACTTGCCTGGCAAAGACCGCATGGTTGATCGCCGTTGCCTGTATGTTTTGGTCATGAGTAGGTAGCCATTTCGTCGAGGGTTGCAGAAACTCCAACATACAGCGGACCTTTTTCTGGCACATAGCTTGCAAGCTCCGCGACGGCGAGTAATTTCTGGCCGGTCCAACGATCGAGGCTCTTGATTCATTTTGGTGCGTGGCTCGTATGAAACGGGCCAAACAGTCATCGGTCTGTTTGGCGTTGGGATGATCGCGTGACTTTGGTATGTATCGGGGGTTCCCTACCACAATCTTCATGTGGGGATCTGACACCATGTAATCACGAGCGCACTTGGTATATAACGCACGCTGTCGCGAACATTCAGCATCGATAACGCCATATTGTGCCGCGTAGCTACATATTCTACCTTCCATTCTTGGGAAATAGATGCAGAGACACTGCAAGTGGTCTTAGGCATGGGGTTGGTGCGAACGCAACGATCCTTCAGGGCCACAAATGAACTTTACGTTTGAAGCTGGAGCAAGCGTGGTAGCCAGATAAGCCAATTGCCATATTAGCCGCAATCCGGGCCGGCGGACGGTCCCGCAGGAGTGTTGCAGAATACATCACACTCTTGCCTCAATTAGCCCCTTCGCGTCCTGTATGCTTCTTCAGCAATGATGACTGAATATTTTGGCAAGTCTACACAAGCTAAAAGGAAGCAATAGCCCTTTTCTAACAACTTTCATATCAGCAGAAAGCAATAAGACAACGTGCTATGCCGTTATGACTGCAAGCGAAGGGAGTTGTGTGGGACCTTTGCGAGCGAAGATGCCGCAGTAATTACACCATACATGCACAACTGTTTTAGCAACTCCAAGTTGGAAAGTTAGCAGTGACGGTCATGCGGGTGAACGGCACATGTTCCACTATTTACGGTCTGCGCCGCAAAGATAAAGTCCCTTGCGTTATGGGAAGATGGTACTGTTGGGCCTGTTGACCCTGAAGAGGAAGGTCGCTACGCTGCAGCGGAGTTTTCTGTTCAGCCGGCCTGAAATTCAGTATTTTGGATCTCGGATCTCTCTTGTGCAAGTACGTAAAGCAAAGTTGCCTTATCGTAGGCCAATTAAAATGATGACAGGGGACAACCTCCTTGCGTATAACCAACAACAATCATTCACTAGAAATGATGAAGCCCTAGCTACCCGGACCAGATCGTCCCAAGCATTTCCTTTCCATTCCACCTGTCTCCCACTTGATCCCAGCCATCCTTCCCGATCCCCAAAGCCTGTTCGCCCAGATTTACACCGACTATATGCGCCTAGCAAGACGACAAATTAACACAACATTCAATGGCGTTCACGATTTTTCAAAACTTTCCTATCGAATTCGGTTGCTGATATGGGAGCGAGTGCCACAGCCGAAGCGGCGTGTGGGACAGGTGCCCTGCTCTACTTGCTCTGCGACCTTTAGGAGCACCGAAGATCGCAACGCGAAAAGAGTGCATTGCATCAAAACAACACATCCGGACTGGAGGCTCCGATTCATCTCACATCCGGTGGGCCATTCTGTTTTCCCGCCATTATACGCTTGCCGGGAATCACGTAGAGTGTGGCTCCCACAATACTGTCGCCTGCCTCAATATATCAACCTGAGCAATGGGGATGAGTCCCACAGTCGAGCTGAGAATGGTGACCGGACGCAGCCATCTTACCACCTGCGATTCGGGGTCCTCTTTATAGGTTACGAGGCGGACATCTTTACCATCTTCGACGTATGGACAAGAGGTCTAGTGGATATCGCTCCCAACGAGCCGCTGAATCCAGATCCTCTCGAGCACATCGCATTCGACCCTTTTATTAGTCTCAATCGGAAACGCATCCAGCACGTCGCCCTTGGTAAGAGCGCCGAGCATCTCGCCAGGGGCATCATCAGGCTTGACTTCCATTCTCTGCCTCTGCTGCGAGGTATTTCAGTATCATCATACGGACCCGCCCCGCAACTGTCTCTTGCCCATGTTAACGTAGAGATGCGGCCTTCAGACGTTCACAACCACCGCTGCGAGATCATCGGTGTGCCCCAAGAACTCGTTCAATCTCACCAAATGTTTCGAGAGGGCCGGCTCAGACACCCTCAGTTTGAGCCAAGGCCTCACATAAGGCACCTTAGCAACCACGTAACCGTTTTCAAACAGCTGATGTGGCACGCGGCACATACCGAAATCATTGGCTTGCGTCAAGAATATTTTAGTTCTATCATTGCCTTTGAAGATTTCGTGCTTGGTGCCCTGGACAGACTAACCTCGACCAAACCCGTTGCCCTCTTGAGCATGTTCCAGGCTGTGGGCTCCTAGGACACGAGCGTTAGGAGATGGTGTTGTGTACAATGTCGTTCCCATAGGTGACCATAGAGGTTTCTCTAGCCCAGGCCATCCTGGCCTCGAATATTTCCCCGTGAGAGTCATACGGCAGTCAACAAGGTGCGCCTCCAGGCGGCAAACTGCGAAGAAAAAGTTAGAAGGGAAGAAAGATTCGAGATTGATTTTTTAATGATCTACGAAGAGTCGCCGGTGGACAGTTTCACACAGAGCGTGACAAGCTCACTCTTAAAGGAATAGGAGGGGATGGACTGTGGTCGAAATAGAGAATCAGCCGGGCAGAACAAATTCCAATTGCGCTCAACAATGGGCTGTAGATGGGGATTTTGTTATAGGGAATCCTAGCACCTTATTTTAAGACCGACCTTAGTCTTGAAGAATCACAGACTCTGTTCCAAAGCAACATTAGAAGCAAGAACAAGCGGATAAGTAGTTAACTCAAGAGTTTCACCCAACCGACACAGGGGGGTCTACTAGTCTGCACCCTCGACGTTCAGGCCTTGGTCTTTCGCACAACCCTGTATGCGTGCGTTGCTGAAACTGTTCAAAGGTTCGCCGAGACTTTTAACAGCCTCCCCGACGGGCTACGGAACAACACGAAGAAAAAGAGGCAGTTGGAATGCTTCGAATATGTTGTTGCACAAAATCAGGATGCCACATCCAATTGTCAGTCGAAGCATCGGCAATACTAAAGTTCGACGTGTCTATAGAACTTTTAGACATGTTGATGATGCGGTGAAGGATTATTCTGGGGTGATTGGGGTATTTGGTACGGATTTCATGCCTATTCGTCAAGGAGATTCTGCCGGATACTAACGCGAGATTGGCAGCGCAGGTTCAGCCAATGCCTCTGGCTATCATTTGGGTAGGTCTAAAACTCCTCGTCCAGGTAAAGCTCCTTCGAATGCATTTCAATTTTAGTGGGACGCTTATGACTTTTGTTGGTGTTAGTGCGCTGGCCCCTTTGACAAGAATCTCGAAAAGATTACGGGGTAACTGGCGAAACTCTGAGATCTTTGATTTGATCTTTCCGTTCATGAAGAGGTATATGGAACGTCTGTATATGATGCAGACGTAGTCCGCAGAATATTGGGGGCTGCACACACCAGCCTCTTCGAGTTCTGGTACTCTGCGACCAAAACCCTTGAGAATCAAGGTAGCTAGCTTCTCGGCCAATGATACCTGAAGTCTCGGGCCAGTACTATTTCCTCGCATGCTGAGACTCAAAAACAGCTTTCTCTACACTTGTCGAAAATAAGGATCTGACTAGTGTTGTGGACGACTTGAGGGCCACTGGGGCCGTTTGTGCAGAATCCGCGATGGCGTTGAATTGCAGCTGGACAAGATGATGCGGAAAAAGATTGGTGACCAGTCAATCATGGATGCAAAAGAATGCACAAAGAGATTCGAGACGAATTCTTCATGGCTTCTCTAGAGCGTTGTGCAGCGGAGGACGACCGGAAGGCTGTCGAAGAGAGAGAGGCTGCCAGGGCGGGGAGGGAAAGGGCAGGGGAAGCAGAAAGAGTTGCCGAAGCCGGAATACAAGAGGAAACAAAGGAGAGAGAAAAGACAGAGATTTAGCGGAAAGCGCAGCAAGACTATCGGCACTCCGATGCTGAAAGGAAAAGACAAGAACAGCGAGACAAACTCGGTAAGCATCGCTCACACCCATCACGGCCATTTCTTCTATCAGCATTCGGTTATTAACACGAGGCACAAGAGACACGAAACTTCGTCTATTCAAGGATAAGATTGAAGCTGACAACCATCTTAACTTCAACGTGCGGGACGATATCCGGTCCGAGCGAGCACCCAGAACGTGCATGTGGCTCCTGGAACATTCAGTATTCCGAGATTGGAAGAAACGAGACTGCGAGCGCCCGATTCTGTGGCTCAGCGGAAAACACGGCGCAGGGAAATCCTCCCTTTGCGGATTCGCGATTGACGAGATATCTTCTGAGTCGCCGCGAAAAGGGGTCGCCGTCCAAGTTCATCATCAAGGAAAGATACTGTCCGAGATCTCGAAACCTGGCTTTGCAGCTTCGCAGTGTCCTGGAGACTCTGGCCATTGATGAACTTCCTCCTTATATAGAGTCGTTCGTCCCTATTTGAACTGGTACGGCCAAATTGAGAGCTTGATTCACGATTTGCTCCAAGGTCTTCCGATGGCCTTTATCTTTATCGATGGTCTCGACGAAGCCGACTACATCGATAGACCTGAGTCGATTGTTCAAGGGGGAGAACTTCCGATTTTCGTCAAATTCCTGATCAAGGAAGCCATTTTGCTCCGGAAGGTCAGATTGTAGTGTAGCAGTCAAGTTTTCGACAAGGTCCGACAATATCTCCTTCACAATAACGGGAAAAATAAGGTACCCCAAATATCAATCACCGCCGACGACATTGCAGATGATGTACCCTCATACCTCTGCGAAAAGATACAAAAACGGAAGGACGCCAATGATCTCTTCCTTAAGGCGCTCATTTGTACATCCATACCGACAGAAGTTGCAGGAAGCTTCCTTTGCACTCAAATGATGTTGAGCGAACTGGACGATCTGAGCACGGAGACCGAGGACATGGAAGACCGAATCACTTTGATTGAAAAGGGACTCCCAAGAAAAATGGAAACTCTCTATAAGAGAATCATCGATCATATCAGAGCACGATGGAATCCGAGAAACAACAAAGATTTGCCCCTCTGGGAGTACGCAAGCCACTCAAAGACAAACCAAGCACCTCTAACTAACGATCTTGCATTTTTCTGTCTCTGCTTACATTCTCTAAGCGACAAATGCGATTGCCCGAGATCGCCGAAGCCATTGCAATCATACGAACACCCGATAGACAAAATCTGAATAAACACAAGCTGGTGTCCTGCGATAAAATTGTGGATAGTTGCATGTCCCTTGTGCGCCGAACCCGCGCCAGTGAGAGGCCTGAGGATGATGACCTCCTGCGTCTGTCCCATTCTTCTGCTCGGGCATATCTGACGGACAACTCTGACATCTCTGGCCCTCTCCCTGAGACTCCGCTAGTGGACAGTCGCATCAACGAAAGTACTGTTTGCGCTACCTCCGCCAGCCGCGATACTCTCAGCTCCTGACAAAACGAACAGGTGGCGCATTTTACACTTCTCATGGTGAAAGGGTTGCCTCACACAACTTGCTATCCTGCGCAGCCAAATACTGGTTTCAGCACTGCGACTCGTTGAAGACAGGGCCATCCAAAACACCAGCTGGAGGTCACGGGCGTACTGCGCCAATAGAAGCTGGGATTGGAGCTGTCAAGTCATTCCTCACGTCCTCAGACATGTATTCAGGTCCAAATTATATATGCTGTGAGCAATTTCTTGTATAGATTTAATCCCCTCACCGACTGAGGCATTTCCACCTGGAGAACACTTCTACATTGGATCCTGAACCTGGATCCCGGGCTTTCTCGCGCCTATTGCACCTTTCAGGCAGAATGTTGCCAGCTTCTGCAATTGACACCCATGTACAACTGCATCGGCGAAATTGATCGGTGCTTCAAGGGGTTTTCTCGGTAAAGATAGCTTTCTTTCGAGGCACCAAAGCCGTTACAAATGCTTCCGGATTGGCCAGGCCACTACACCGTCGGACACTACGGACAGTTGCAGGAAGAAGCATCTGAGCTCAGATGGGAACACAATCACATTGATGTGGACTCGAATGAATGGGTAAGTTATATGTCTACCTTGTGGGATATTCGAAGAGTGATGACAACCGAATTAGTTGATAGCGATCACAGCGAGTCCAGGCATATGCAGTCTACGTCCCCAATTCCACGAATGATTAAACAAGCCTCCAGGTCGTTTTCTGCCGAAACGACGAGCATCGATTGCTACTCAACGCAATGCTCGACGACTTTCAACTCCTCCCCTGTTGTACCTGATCTGACTTGCATCGTGGCACCGGACGCAGCCCATCTCTCCCCCGATTCTGCGTTGCTTAGAATCGGAGGCAAGTTCATTTTTCGCAAAGAGGGCCGTTCACAAGACTTGGAGTTTGCGGAGCTCAAAGGTTCTGCTTTTGCAGAGTTTTGGGAGGACGGTTGTTGTCGGGAAGACTTCATTGTACTGTGCAGAAGACGTCTTTCTTCCCTTCTAACTTTTTTCTTCGCAGTTTGCCGCCTGGAGGCGCACCTTATTAACTGCTATATAACTCTAATAGGGAAATATATAGAGGGTTATAGTATAACCTCTATAGCTAACTTATAGGGTATATAAAGGGGATTTTTAAGCTACCTAGCTAAGCTAGTAGAAGTAGTCCCCTATTATACTATAATTTAAATTTAAAACTTTCTAAGATAAATCTTATATATACCCCCTATTTAATTAATATAGCCCTTACTATTAGTAATATTAAATATCTAAAAGAAACTAATTTACTATATATTTAATAATAGTTTAGTTATATCTTTATAGCTAAGAATAATAATATAGTATCTCTATACTTCTTTATAATATATATTAAGTTCTTAGAAAACTTTTAGAACTAAGCTCTTTATTAAGTTAAGTAGAGATTTAGAAAGATCGCTAAGAACTTAAAAAATAAAAATAACGTAAGGGAGATTAATAGGATATTTAATAAAAAGTATAGTGAATAGTTCTAAGAACTAATTACTATTATTACTTTTATTTAAGTTATAATATAATAGTTAAGAAGACTAGCCTAGGTTAGGGTAGAGGAAAAAAGGGTCCTTATATTCCCTGTAGTTATATAAAAATTCACAAAAGAATTCTTCACAAAATGGTGCAGAAGACGTATTCCTTAACTAAGATTAGAGAGCAACGAAGATGAGACGAGCGAGGCCAGAAGAGAAGAAGCTATGAGACAGAGAATTTCTGTCTTCCAGAACCGGTCAAGATCAAGATCGAAGGCTAGACGACCAAGCAAACTTCCTCACCGTTTTCAGTCATTTGCAGACTATGCCGCAAGTTGAGATGGAAGACCGATTTCGGTGAAGGGTGAAGACCGATTTTTAATGACCGAGAACCCTTCTGAGGATTCGGAGGAGACTATGTCGGTTTCCGAAGAATCAGATAGTCTCGGTTCCGAAAACCTGCCAGACCTCTCGTCACCTGAAGACTCCTGGACCGAGGGCTCAACCGACACCGAAGGATCATCCAACGAAGAAATCGGTAGCGATGGGCCCGACAATGGGAATCGGGATCAGACGTTGACCTGCAGTCAGTCGCGAATGACGACAATGCATGCGATGACTTGCAGGACATCGAGGTGGAATCAGAATACCAAGGCGAAACGAGCGAGGCTGGGTCTCTGAAATCCCTCGATTCGTTTTCTCGATTTCTCATCAGTTCCTCAGAATCCAAATAGAATGGAGACGAGAGCGACGGATTTAATACCACGTGGCTCAAACATGAGATACTCATCGAGAAGGCGGACGAATATGAGCCTGTTCAACTTGCAGCTCCAAGAGGGGTGTTGACATGCAACGCATGCAACCGCAAGAGGCTGCAAGAATGGCATCACTGAATCCTATGCAGCAAGGGAGACTTCGACCTGTGCAGAGACTGCGTTCACCGCGGACGGTGGTGTTTCAACCTCGATCATCGCCACTACAGCCGCTGCTCATCTCTGCGTCAGGCGCTTGCTCCACCGCCGCCGCAGTCCATCTGTTGCCTCCGCCCTGGCCAGTAGGGTGCGTCTCACATGCTGATGGTACAAATCTTGCCGCAATAGATGGATGGCACCAGCGGCGTTGCTCAGCAGGCCCCGTACGCATTCCTTACCGGCAGCCAATACGGAGAGAGCACGTTCCGTGAAGCTCGAGATCAGCAAAGGCCGCGCGATTGCAGTATTGCTAGTGAAGACGAGACGCTTGTGGCTTGACCGGATCTTTCGTCATTCGTTCTTTTCGTCTGCTCAAATCTCTCCGCTTTGCTCCCGCCGTACATCTCTGGACCTCTGAGATTTCGAGGAAGGACAACCAAATGGGAAATGCTCCAATAATTTGTGTTGCGGCAGGCTTCGGATGCAGTGTGGCTTCGGACCCACCAGTTTAGCTGCGTCCGGGCACGTCTCCACCCTTGCGAGACGGTAGTCAGTCGGGCCCGGGCCCGAGGCCCGAATTCCGGCCCACATCCCGTCTTGCCACGAGACAGGAACGCCGGCTGAGTAGCAAAAAAGGAAGATGCGGTCTGTAAGGAAGGGATTTATCAGGCTGTCGCAGCAGGCCGTCAAACTTGAATGTCCCACGTCATGGAGTCATGCTTGGAGAGTGGAAATGTTGTCACACGCAGCAGTTTGGCTGCGTCCGAAGCTTCACCGCGCCACGAGCCATGGCTTGAGGCTCTCCTACCCATCGGTGGCAGTTCTGGCGACTGGTTGTCATGCTGGACGAGGTTGCGGCCATGCCTGATAACGATGAGGCTCGTCGGACGACCAGTCCAGTTCCCGGCCGGGAGAGCGACTTGCAAGAAGACAGAAGACGAGTTTGCGACACAGCGTTAGTTAAACTTATGCTTGAGGTTCTGATCGAGAAGAAGCCGGGAGAGGGAGACCTCGCTGAGTGTGCTGTGTTTTAGCAGCAGGAAGATGCAGAAGACGGGACAGTGGGAAACTGCAGCGGGGACGACGTTGATGCCGTGCTGTGGCTGCAATTACGCTCAGTGACGTAGTGTTCTGGCCGGAAAAAAGCCAGAACGCTCCACTTTTATGGAAGGCAGGGGAAGTCACTCCCGCCAAGGTGTCTGTCGCAGCACCTGTCACCACAAGGTGCCTGCACGGAAGCATGCGGGCCATAGTGGTGCTGCTGGTTTGGGTGCTCCCTGGTCACATGTGGGAGCTGTACCTGTATGGTTAAATGTGGGCCGTTAAGCACCCCTTGTGGCGGCCTTGTGATTACATAAAGTGACGTAGTGTTCTGGCTTTTCTGCTGCCAGAACGGTCACTGGAGCGTTCTGGCTTTTTTTCTACTGCCAGAACGCTACGTCACTGGAGCGTTCTGGCGTTTTTTCGCCAGAACGCTACGTCATTAGAGCGTTCTGGCGTTTTTTTCCCGCCGGCTCCCCCGAGGTTTTCCCACACACTGACAAGTGGCTTGATTATCGTAGACACTCGTTAGATTCGCACAAAGCCCGCCCCTCGACCCCTCAGCACACTTATCTAACTGGACAGAGAAATCAAAAGAGCGCGACGGGGCAAGGGAGAAACCCGCAATAGCAAGTGTTCTGAACAATACAGCCCCCTGTAATAGCTTTGTGCGAATCTAACGAGAGTATACGGTACCTTAATCTAGCTACGAGCGCTGGGCGCGCCCGGCTACAAAGTGGTATGGCCGACCCCTTACGAAGAGGCGGGATTCTGGGATTCGGGCCTCGGGCCCGGGCCCGGCCGACTTCCGTCTCGCATCAGGAAGATGCTGACGTAATGCAGGTCGAAGGATTTTACGACCTGCACAGACCTCAGGACCCAATGATTGGTCGGATCTGAGACGGCGGTGCACAATGGCCCACAATAGTTCCGGGTGACGTGTGGTCAGTGTTCAGTGCAGTGTGTTCTTCGTCCAGCTTCACAGCCCTGTAGCAGGGCCACCCAGAAGTGATGGAAAAGGTGCAATGACGGTCCGGACCATCTCTGGACAGCAACGGGCACATTCACGAGATCCCCTTGTCTAACGGAGAGCAGCTTTCGCGGTAGCACTGGCCTTTGGAAGCTGACCGACTCCTCGCTGCTCGTTCAAGTTGGGGGGGAGCAAACTTCAGCGGTCGAGGAGCTGCGTGGAGAGGACCGACGCACGATCTGCGCAATGCACCTCTCGAGTGCCCGCCCAGGATCGGGAGCTTGGTGGGTGCAAAGACGATGCTCGTGATTGACGAGGGCTTCTGCGAGAAATAATAACATGTTCAAGGAGGGTCGCTCATCATGCGAAATGAGACCGAGCGGGCTCCTAGTAGGTCTACCTGGCATGTTCGAAGGTGCAAGGCGATGCATCTTGACAACGGTGACATGGTGTCTGAGAGACGTTTGCAGCTGGGACGGCCGAATTGCCAGATGTACGATGTGAAGCTTTGCAAAGTCGGGATAGGCGGAGGTTGCCGAAAGAATGCCGCAGAAGCAGAGAAGAAGACTGGCGTTCAGGCCCTGTGCTGCTCTTGGTGTGGCCGGGAACGTTCCTTATCCGCCTGGGTTGGCCCAAAAGCATCTGCCTGGAAGTCAGCGAGGGACGGCCCGAGCCGCAAAGGGGGGGAGGGGAGGATCCGTCAAGTGCACATCACGACCCCGCCTGAAGATGGGCGATGAGGTAACTAACACCTGCCGGGGGGGAGGGGGGGGAGGAGCGGCCTGGCGAACTCGCGGGAAGGTAGGTGTAACGTGC